>JAKTXG010000054.1:0-94526 GCA_030561385.1 Suhomyces bribrorum | reverse complement strand
GATTCAAAAAATTAAACGATTTGGGGTCATCAATCACCGGCCACCACAGAAAATAATCCAATCAACAACCACAATTAAACGGAGATAACGCACAATCTACCGGATGTTGAACACACCTCGCCAACGACATTCCCACTCAAAAGATCTTTGGCCAAACAAGACATGATGAAACCAAAAAAAAAAAAAAAAATGTATAGATATATCTAAATTGTCAATTCTTGTAAATCCTTATAAATTCTATTTAATGGTTTAATCTAGCAAAATTATCATGTAAATCAACCTGTGTGAGTAAAGGGCAGATACATCGGTCCCCTCGAATTTACGACGCCAGCCTCATATCCCCCAAAATGTCTAGATGAAATAGCCACATTCCAGCTGGCTTACAAACGCCGATCATCACTAGCTACAATAGGTGCTAAACTAATTACAGTAATGGTAGAAAATAGAACTGATCATTTCCCCACTCTATGGGCGTATTTTATGGCACGTAATTGCAACCTTTGTGAGTGTATAAAATCGCAGATCCTTCGGTGCATGCCAATGTAAGGCATTAAGATGGACAAAATATTTGCTCCACTACCACCAACAAAAAAAGAACATCCCCCACCGTCCCCCACCCTCTTGGTCCCACCAAGATAGCACGGTAAATCAGGTCCACCTAATGGCTCGCCTATCTCCTCCACCGCTATACTTGGTACTAGCATCAGTCAATCGGATGATCCCGGACTATCGGTAACCTTTACCCAGGCAAAACCCACATACCTGCCATCACCATTTATTTTCTATCATATACGCGAAGACTTAATATGGAGGCATATCAAGGCCACTCCCCACCCCAGACTGTTCCTGCATGCGGATGCATGTGAAGCTATACTTAAAGGATCCTTAATCACCACCATTTACAACCGCCCATATTTTTTTACTGTTTTCTTCTTCCATTGAACCCAATTGACGAGCAATCTGTAACATGGCTATCCCAAACCCTTACCACCCCCAGAACCCCCCTATTGTGGACACCATCGATTACAAGGGTGTCCAATTCAAGACCGAAACCTGGAAGGTCCCTGAAGGCGTCAAGTACAAGGGTAAAATCATCTATGTTCATGGATTCTCTGAGTTTTCAGGCATTTACACCCAAGCGTTCGATCAGTTTTCCCGGGACGGGTATGAGGTGTTTTACTACAGTCAAAGAGGGGCCCCTGAAACCTTGCCCTCGTCGTCACTTGGTTCCACCAATGAAGAACATACTTTTGATGATTTAGACCACATCATTAAAATTAACCTTGACAAGCGTACCGACAAAAACGAAAAGTTTTTCTTGCTCGGCCACTCCATGGGTGGAGGCATTGTTCTCAGCTATGGTATCAAGGGTAAATATATTGACCATATCCGTGGTATTGCCACCACTGGACCATTGGTTTCCCTTCACCCCAAGACCAGAGCTTGGGCTATCTCCAAGATGCTTGGTAGATTTGGAGCTATGGTGGTCCCAAATCTTACTATTGACACCAAGATTAAACCTCAATTCGTCACTCATGACAAGAAACGCTTGGACTATGTTCTTTCCGTCACTCCAAAGATGATTGGTGGCTTGAGACAAATCGCAGATTTCTTGGACAGAGGTGATACTCTTCTTGAACCTGAAAATGTTGCCAAGTTCAATCCTAAGGTCCCATTGTTTGTTGCTCATGGTGATAGTGATTACATTAACGATCCCGAAGGAACCAAGAGATTCTTCAAGCTCTTAAGCAAAGATGTCGATAACGAACTTTTTCTTGTCAAGGGCGGATTCCACACTTTGCTCATGGAATCTCCAGAATATTTTGACCCTACTTATGCGGCGTTCATCAAGTTCTTTGAGTCTCACTAAAAAAAAAAAAAATCAATGATGCTAACATGCCCAATCTACCACTTTGATGTTTCTTTTCTAAATGTTATTTGGGGCCATTGGTGAGCTCAATTGCCAATTGGGCACCGTTCCGCGATGAATATACTTGAGCGTATGAGTTAAATGCCCTAACGCTTTTATTTATACTTTTTGTATTGACGATCAACTTCCTGACAAGTGTAGTTCTTTAGAAAAGTGGATCGTTTTGGACTCATTGGACCACCTACTGTCGAATGAGCGAATTCTCTTGAACATTCACTGTGGTGGTTATATATCCACTTTAATCGAGAGATTATCAACTCCATAGTTTTATTTGCAATCACGATACTCATGATAATTTAGTTCCTGTGTTCGTAAGTGAATAGTTCCAATAACAATGGTAAAATTGTAGTTCCAAAGACTATAGACTGTACAAACAATTAATTAAATCCAAGTTTAAGTACTAACAAAAATAAGAAAATCAATTCAATGGCACTGAGAAAATCTTTTAATAAAACTTCTAGTTTGACTGAAACTAATATTTGTTAAATATTCCAATGGAATTTCCAATGGAATTATAGTCCAATAAAAATATCACCATTTAGCTAATTTTGGTTTTGCAGCACAACTATGTATTTGTTGGCAAATGTTCTATTGCAAAACGTATTTTGGTTGATAAGCAGTCTTTAAGTAGTTCCTCTTGTATTATTGACAATAGAACACAATCTATATGAATCAACAAAGTAGGCATTTCCTGTTCCGACCAGTTTAGAAAATATTACTTAGAAAAAGGAAACCATAGTGTGGCCTCCATCCTAGATAGACACCCTTGTCCTTGCTCCTCGGGACGTATCTGGTACCAAAAACTGTCGTCTTGGTGGAGTCGCAACGCACTGAAATCAATTGCTGCAAAATGGTTCCGGATCCACCTAATTGCAGCTACTACAAAGTAGATTGAAGCCAACGGCCGATTTTAAACTCACAAAAACCCATTTCTGCTCTCTCTCGCCCTCTGCTATTATCCAGCACCCTGAAACTGCAAATATCTTGCCATTGTTGCTTACTTGGTGCCTTCTATGTGCTTTCTTGGTTCTTTCTTGTTCCTTCCTGCTTCCTTGGTGATCTCGAACATGTCTGGTTTCTCCAAACATTCATTGCTGTTCAAACTATTCTTTAACTTTCTCACTCTTACAAGAGTTTAGCTCGTTTTGCGATATTACCAGCAGATGTTATGCTACTATCACAGTTACTGGAGTAACTTCCATCAAACTGTTTGATTCACTCGCTCCAGGCTTTCGCACCTGTAAACGCATTATTCTCAAGACCACAACGGTCAGTGGTAGCCAGAATGTGGCTGGTTTCACGTAGAAAAAAATCACAGACCCCACCAAAACTCACCACTGCAACATTTTAAGCAGATTTCATACTTTGACGTCTCTTTTATACCATTTTTCCATGTCTCCTGGACATTTGAGGAACTCCGGCTCCGAGCCAGTATGCGCTTACACAGTCATGAAAAAAATGCCCCAGACTTCACGTGATGCCCCACTAACATCCAGAGCCTAACTACATTTCAAGATACTATGGTAGAAGTGGCTGAAAAGTGGTGATCAGGGCCCTGTGGAATCTAGAAACCCCCACCAATCCCAAGCATCTGCATTTTCCAAGTTTGTGTCACTCAAATCCCCAAATCTTAGTCGCTCCAATTGCCTTGTGCCATCAATTACAACACCATAGCGTCTAAAGGGCTCTAACTCCCCCAAACTACTGCAATAACCATCATCTTGTGGACGGTGAAAGCGGCCCCATCGACCAATTGCATATCATAGACCCACCACATTATTCACCATGGGCTATACCATCAAACAAAAGATCGATATCTGCTGGAAAGCAGAGTCGAACCCCCAAATGACCCAATCTGATTTGGCACTTTGGGCGATGAAAGTATATGGATCCAAGCGGCCGCCTTCACAGACCACGATTTCTCGTATTCTTAGCTCCAAGAATGAACTTATAGCATCCAAAGAGGCAGAATTCCAGTTGGTGAGGCGAAGAAAGCAGACCAATCCTTTATTACGAAGAATCTTAACGGAATGGATAACCCAGGCAACCTGGGAAACTATCCCTATCACCACACCAGTGATTCAGCTGACAGCAAACGCCATTTGGACTCGATTGCCCCCCATAGAAAAGGAAGGTAAGGGAATATTCAATCAGAAATGGTGCAATCACTTCCTTAAAAAATTAAATATAGACTTGACAGGGTCCGCAAAGGACATCCAGAATAACCCAGGAAATTATCCTTTAAATAAAGTATGGAAACTCGATGATAAGGTGGAACTAAAGGCATATCTAAAACAATTAATTGACCTTGAAGGATATACCCCTCAAGATATATTCACTATCGACGAATTCCAGCTTTTCTATTCGCTTCCCTTGGACCAAATCTTCGATGTGTCCTCCATAGACAAGGGACTCAAGCAAAGCAGTTCTGCCCCTGCGAATTCCATCACCATTATGTTGGGATGTAATGTGGATGGATCGGAAAAATTGACTCCATTAATCGTGGGAAATTATGACAAGTTTGATGTTTCCATGAGCTCATCGAATTCGTTAAAGAATATCAGCTCAGTCGAATCCATGAGTCAACGGAATCTCATGAATAAGATTACTGAAGTATACCAAGTCTCATACAAATCCAATACCAACAAATGGATCACTTCCAGCATGTTTCAAAATTATTTATTAACCTTAGAGCACAAGTTATCCAATGTTTCACCCAACCGAAAAATTCTAATTATACTAGATGACTCTTCATCCCATAGAACCATCAATTTGAAGTTTAGTAACATACGATTGTGTTTTCTAAAGAATAACACCAACCATAAAAACCCCTACAATGCTTCATATAATGGGATCAAATTCGATTATTTACCGATGAATTTTGGGATTGTGGAAGAATTTAAGATCTTGTATCGAATACAACAATACTTGGAAATGATCAATTATCAAAGACGAAAATCCAAGGGCACCAAGAGTGAAGAGCCTAAAGATCTAGTGCCGCAGAATGAGCAGGATCCGTTTGATTTGAATTTAGAACAGTTACGGAATGATCCTGATTCCACAGCAATGGAGGTTTTATCGGAATCAGATTACAATATTCCACTTATAAAAGTAATTGAATGGATAAAACGAGGTTGGGATAATATATCACCGGAAAAGATTTTTGTATCGTGGCGGAAAACCAACCTCTTTGACCTTGGACCCCGAGGAAAGTCCCACTTTGCTCTTTCGTTGGGAATATCACAAGAAAACAAAAGGCCCCATTATCTCCATCCTTCTTTGAAGGGAATATCTAGTCGGACTGTCAATTATAATCCCCATATATCATACCATAAATTAGCAGAGATAATGACGTATTTGAATGTGGTTATACCATGGGAAATCGATGATTTACTAGGGTTGGTGAATGAAAGAGCAAAAGTCACCTTGAGTTATGCCTCCATTGAGGAGATCATAGGCAGTTGTTTATCCGACACTTATGGGAATTCAGATTCCAAGGCCCGAGTACATGTTGATGATCTGGATGAAAATTCCCGGGATTGGATTGGCGATGGGTTTTCCAAGACCGAGAACCAACTACTTATAGATTCTGCTTATTCGTTAATTAACGATTCACTAGAAAAGGAGCCTAGTAAACATGATCTTGAAGAAAATGATCAATGGGTCAGTTCCAAGAGAACCCATATGTACCCGATCTTAAAATCCAATGGTACACCAATAACAGCACCCATGGAAAACATTATCAACACTGAGTTCCCATTAAGTTCTGCGGTGGACCCACAACAGTCGAAGTTGAGTGAACTATCAAAGGAAATAGATGAAAAAGTCACCGACTACGACTTGATCAGCTCACTCGCTACAATCATAGATCTGGCCGACCAGAAGTTGTTGAAGGTATCAGTGGGCACTCTACAGGAGCTTCGACATCATTTGTGTGGATTGAAAGCTAGGGTCAACTCCAACAACGGCAACAGCAACAACCCCAGCTAGCCAAAATAGAATCCATAAATGAAGTTCGTTTTTAATGTGAATCATTTGATTCATGATGTGATTCATGATGTACTATTAACAATAACTTCTTGATATATACAGATTTGGAATGAAATTATTGAGGGGCCTCGTCTTCTTCTTCCTTGATTCCCAACTCTTTGGCCTTTTCCTCCAACCTCTTTCTCTTCTCGAGTCTTTCTCTTCTGATTCTAGCGATTTCGGCTTGAATCTCATGGGGTTCTTTCGGTATTTGATTCAAAGTGGCTGGATCCGGCCAGAACCCAGGCAAATTGAACTTGTTATCGGTATCCAAACCCACGTAGTACATGATACAGATGGGGGTCAAGAGGTAGAAACCAAACTGAGGTTAGTAAGTAGCCAATAAACAGACGGTCCCACCACTTCACAAATCCCGCTAATCCCAGGCGATTCTTCTCCTAGAAAACCACGCTCCTAATCTCCATTTGAAGTCCCTTTTCTTCCATGAATAGTCTCATATCTTCTTGACTTCTTGACTAGTCTGAATGTTCAATTTTTAAAAAAAAAAAATGGCGTGATGTTCCAACTATCACTGGACAATAACGACTAAATGACAAGATAACTGGCCAGTTGGATTCCACAGGTGCTTAAGCTGGCCCGTTCCTATGATGGGCGTTACCACAGCTGCTCTACTGTATTGCAGTGTGGGTTTTTCGGTGGTACTTCTATGGTTATAACTGGCATGGTTTGATGGTGGAGAATTCAAGTAGTTTTGGGCCGTTTTTGATGGAAATTTCACCAAAAGAACGCCACGGCGTCCGTTCGTCCGATACATACCTTTGCAGTCTCCAACTGGGTTCTGGTGATCCCCAAAATAAACTTTCTGTAAAACCCTTGTTGCATGGTGAATGAGGGTTAATTGATCAGTTCAAAAATTGATTTTCTCATCATTTATATCGTGACGCGGGCTTTGACTAAACCATCGACCTCCAACATACGTTCTTCCCTTGTGTGAATCGATCGATTTGAACCCCGGATCCATCTTCTCCTAGCCGCACCCATCATTTTGGTACTTTTGCCGTCGCTCTAGCTGTATTTCTTGTCCTGTTACTATGAACACCTATACCGAGATCCAACCTGACACTGACCCGGTTGTACCCGATCAATTCAACGGTCAATCGACCACTGGCGGCCACCAGGGCCTGGCTACTGCCGGGGGGTCGTCTGCTCCTGCTGGAACGGGAGGCTCTGGGGCCACATGGTCCGAAAGACTCAAGGAATCGTCGCATCCCGTGGCTCTTTTGTTTTATATGTTCTTTAGAATATCACCAATCGTCATCTATATCTTTGGGAATTTCTTCCTTGGGTTCGTGGTGGACAAAAACAGGTTTGTGCTTCATTTTATAGTGTTGATCTTGTTGATTTCGGCTGACTTTTGGACCTTGAAAAATGTTGCTGGAAGACTTTTGGTAGGTTTGAGATGGTGGAACGAAACAAATATAATCAATGGCACTTCCGGCGAATTCGAAAACGTCTGGGTGTTTGAAAGTATCAGCCCGGACCGTGTGGTTAATCCCATCGATTCCAAGGTATTTTGGACCTTGTTATACGTGGTGCCCTTTGTTTGGGGTGTTTTAGGGGTTTTGGCGGTGCTTAAATTCGAGTTTTTATATTTGATTTTGGTCATTATAGCCGTTTCATTATCAGTGACTAATGGAATGGCATTTACAAAGTGTGATAAGTTTGGTAAAGCTAATAATATCGCTTCAGGCTTACTCTCAGGTGCTACATCCACTTTATTTAGCAGATTCAACCCTTTTGGCTCCGCATAAACATTTCATCGACCAAAGAAAGGGGGAAAAAAAACATCTGAAATAATCAGATAATACCAGAAACTAGTCCATTTGCATCAGCTTTTCATGGGCTAGGTTTACCTAGGATTAAAATTTTACCTGGGTCAATCTCTATGACCTGTTAAATTAAGCTCAAAGAAAAAATTTAACTTGTGAGTTAGCCAGCCACAATTATGCCTGTGTTTATCAAAATTCCTGACATTTCAATTTCCACCGCTACTAAGCAGTATCGGGTGCACATGGTCACCCTACATTCACTTCACATGGTAAATCTAGAAATTAAAAAAAGATTAATAGAAAATTCCAGGAATTTGTTTGATAACAATAATTAGTAATTGATTCAACATAACCAGGGGTAAATCAACGGGGTGATCAGCAATATACACAATATATTATTACCCGAGTGTAGAAGATCCACTTATGTACATGGTTACTGACCTGGGTTTTGAAAGTTTAGGATCGTAACACATCATAGAAAATCGCATGTGAAAATTGGTAAATTTACCAGTTACTGATAATATCCTACAATAAAAAGTATTGCTACTTTGGATAGTTGATATATTTTTATTAGTAGTCGTTGGTCATAAATAATTTAATAAAGTCTTAGCATGTATTAAGCAGACATTTTGATGTTGACACCATCATAATGACTCATGGTCAAATGTACAGCAGTTAATGGAGGGTAATTTGCATCGCAGCTAGTCAAGTTAGGGAACATTTGAGCAAGTCTAACTGTGATGTATGAAGCTTCAGTCAAAGCAAATTGTTGTCCCAAACAAATTCTTGGACCACCGTTGAAAGGAACATAAGCCCAGCCCAATTTCTTGAGTTCAGCCCATCTTTCAGGTCTAAACACCTTGGAATCCTTACCATAGTATTCTTCCAATCTGTGAGTAGTGTAGACTTGATAAGCAACAGTAGTACCCTTACCAACAAACACAGGAGATTGACCATCGGGACCACCACCAGTAGGTAAGGTGGTGTTTTTGGTGGCCACTCTGAAATTGATTGGAACAGATGGGTACAATCTTAAAGCTTCATTAATAACAGCCTTCAAATACTCACACTTCTTAAGAGATTCGAAAGTGATGGCATCAATATCGGAATCCTCGCCGGAACCAAAGTTGTGGTAGATTTCTTCTTTCAATTTAGCCCAAACGTCGGGGTTTCTGGCCAATTCAAAAAAGATAAATGACAACAAACCAGCTGTTGTATCTCTTCCAGCAACAAGAATATTAAGCAATTGATCTTGAAGAACAATAGGGTCTCTGGTGTGTTTTGCCAATTCATACAAGAAAACATAACCGTCCAGCGATTTCTTTTCCAATTCTTCAGGAGTGAAAGCTAAAGCTCTCTTGACGTAGTATTTGGCAAAGGTGTGGACGTTTTCAACGGAATCCCTGAATTCTTTAGGGTTGACCAACCAGTACAAGAATTGGGAGTAAGCTCTAGTAGCAAGGTAACCTTGTGCGGTGTTGAAGGTTTCAGCAAAAGGAGCATCAGTACCAAAGTCAAGAGGAGACTTACCATTAACAGCAGGGTCGTTCAAAGAACCAACGGATTCACCAAACAAAAATTCAGATGCAGTGTCGACAGTAAGGTTGAAAAACAACTTTTGAATATCAAAAGTTTCACCCTTAAACTTTTCAATGTGTTGAGCAAGGGTTTGCAAGTGGGGTTCCAATGCCTTGACATGGGCCACCTGTTCTCTGGCAAACTGGGGTCTCAACATGGCTCTGGAATGTTTCCATCCATCACCATCCAAGGTGAAAATCCCGTCTCCGAGCAAAGGCTTGAAATGGGCATGTCTGGTTCCAAGAGCAAAGTCGTTGAACTGAGTGGCCAAGACAGCCTTGATGTTTTCTGGTTCCACTGTGAACACCACTCTGACCCCCAAAACACGCACATACATGGTATTTGAAGCCAATTGCTTGGTGATCAAATCGTTGTTGAACTCCATCAAAACTCCGTCTCTCTTGTTCTTGAGCATTTCCAAAAGTAACTTGATGGAAAGAGTGTAGTCACTGATTCTTGGAGGCTCTTTGCAGCCATGTTTTCTAGAAAACACCTCTCTTTGAACAGCAATCGATAAACCCCAGATAAGAGCAGCTCCGGTCACAATGGCGTACCATTTGGTAAGGTAAGGAATAATTGCATCTATCGAAAATTCAGACATCTTTCAATTAATACTTTTTTTTTTACAATCAAACGTAACACTGAAGCAACACCAGTGGCATTCATATATACTTATATATTAGACCATAACATCCACATCGATGGTATAAATGAAAGCATGTGAAACGGTCATGACACAACTTACTACAAAGGATGGCCGTTACGCCGCACCCCAACAGATAGTTGATGATATTGTTCCCCACAGCAGTTGGGGCAACCACACGCTGTATAGAGGAAAAAGCCCATTTGGTGATAAATGTGCGTATCACAAAACTCCGAGTTCAAGGTGCCCATCACATGCTGCAGATCTTGGCGTTGACAGGGTTCCTGAGCTGTGTAGTAAAAATAATATATTTCAAAACACCTTCGTAAGCGCAGTTTAAGGTCAAATTTGTTGCTCTACAACATTATTAGGTGATAATACCGATTACTGTTGTAGGCTTCGTTTACCAGCACAGAAAATGTCGGGATGGTTCGTTTTTTTTATGGTTTTTTTTTTTCGTTTTTTTTTGGGCTTCCTACAATCCTAAACGAGCCCCCCTCTTTAGGGCATTGCCGGTTTGGGGGGGCATTCCATGCTTATCCATCGATAGGACCCTCGACTTTTTCCCATACAGCCCCACATGACACAGGCAAGTGCACATTCACATGGATTGTTAGTAGTTTCAGTACTAACATTAGTGTTGCCGTTGTGACGGGGCTCGTGGTGTTAAAGATGGCCCAACCGGACCTTACAGATTATATTCGGGGTTGTGTGAATTTAATCACAGTCCATCCTAGAACTCCGGTGACACAAAAGCCCTCCCGCCTGTATATGTTGAAGGGGGGGGGAAGGAGGTGGCGAACAGCATGTGCTGAAATTGACACCTTTTTGGTACCCCACTCTACCATGGTGATAATGTTCCTAATAATACCTTGAAAGTAAGATCTACACTAACAGCTCCGAAATCACCGTCGCCCCTCATTTGGTACTCGAAGTTGATCTACTGCCCAAATTGGCGTGTTGACTAATTTCGCTGGTGCTCCGCGCAAAATATCATTTATTTGGATCCACATGGCTGGTATCATGACCAGGCTCAAAATTGAATCTATTGTATCGTAAATCTAGACTCCCCTTAATTAGGTCCAATTTGCTAGCAATTTAATGACAAAAAAATTTCAAAAAGATAATGACTCCTAGGCGGTTCGAACGCCTGCATCTTTACGATAGTAGAACTTGAGTCTACCGCCTTAACCACTCGGCCAAAGAGCCATTTTATATTCGAATAATTTTTATGGTTATACACAATGGTACTGAGCTAGGCAATTGAACAATAGATCTAGTAAATAGATAAAATAATTGTAAATCGTTTCCAAGGCTGATCCATTTATTTTACTGTAATATCCCTCATCTATGGTGTTACTTAACTATTATGTAGGTACTACATAGTAAACCAATAGTTATGGCTTTCGAATTCACTTTTTTTGATTCCAACAACCAGAAAAGTAATTTGATTCTGATCACAGCTGGCTTTTAGATTGAAAAAATTAGACTGACCATAGCAAATGAGTTTCAAAATTCAAAGTGAGCCAAATTGCAGAAGCAATCCTTGTCTAATACTGTTTTAGCGATTGGTAGATTATTTTGACCAGGTGACAAAATGGTTTATTTATAGCTGGCTTTTATATGATTTCAAACAGGGTTAGCTGATTTAATTTAAATCCTAACAGACGGAAACTAAGAACTACATTTTGACAAACTAATACATTTGCATAGATATAGAGATTTGTGTGAGGCAGTATACTCTTGAGTCCAAATAATGAAGATGCTACCAGGTCTGGCAATAATACAATCACGATTCTTAGTTTTTAAATGCTAAAATAAATAATGAATCAATTTGAACACGATTTTGCAATAACCAGACACATCACGACGATTTTAGAAAATTTAGTAACTCTCTCCTATGATCAGTTCCTTTTTAGACTGGTATAATTCAGCGGTGTTGATGCTAAAATGTATTACCAACCTGTTGACCAATACCACGTAAAATAATTTTAAATCGAGATAAATTTATTTTAACTCCATTAGATAGAAATAGTAATACCATCTCTCATAACTTTGACAAAAATATTGGTAAGTAATAGGCTACTACCAATAGATGTAACAGTGAACTCATTCTCATAAGCTACAGTCATCCTACAAAAAATGGCATCTCTATAATATGATGGTAGATTTCATTTTAATATATACTGTCATAATCCACATCTGAAGTGATCCTAAGTGTCTAACTGAGCTCAACAAACACACCATCTTGGTGACTCATGGTCAATTGAACACACTTTTTAGGAGGGTATGGGCTGTCATCCTTTGAAACCAAGTTAGGGAACATTTGGAGAAGTCTGACAACAATGTAAGAGGCTTCAGTCAAAGCAAATTGTTGTCCCAAACAAATTCTTGGACCACCATTGAATGGAAGGTAGGCCCATCCCAACTTCTTAAGGTCGGCCCATCTTTCAGGTCTGAACACATCAGAGTCCTTACCATAATATTCATGCAATCTGTGGGTAACAAAAATCACATAGGCAATTGGACAACCCTTAGGAACAAAGATAGGAGATTGACCATCGGGACCACCACCAGTTGGTAAAGTGGTATCCTTGGTTGCAACTCTAAAGTTGTTAGGAACAGAAGGGTATAATCTCAACACTTCATTGATAACCCATTTAAGATATTCACACTTCTTGAGCGATTCGAAAGTAATGCTTTCAACATCAGCATTTTCACCAGAACCAAAGTTCTCATAAACTTCAGCCTTCAACTTTTCAAAAATTTCAGGGTTTCTGGCTAATTCGAAAAAAAGGAAAGACAACAAACCAGCAGTTGTATCTCTACCAGCAACAAGAATATTAAGCAATTGATCTTGAAGAACAGTGGGGTTTCTAGTGTGCTTGGCCAATTCGTACAAGAAAACATAACCGTCTTTAGACTTTTCATCGAGCTCTTCAGGAGTCAAGTTCAAAGCCTTGTTAACGTAATATTTGGCAAACTTGTGAACATTCTTGCAAGAATCTCTGAATTCCTTAGGGTTAACAAGGAAGTAAAGACTTTGGGCAAGAACACGAGTGGCAAGGTATGACTGGGAAGTATTGAAGGCTTGAGCAAAGTCGGTTTTACCATCCATAGAAGTGGTAATCTTTTGGCCTCCAGTCATCTCTTGGTAACAATCTTGTAAAGAATCAACCGATTCACCAAACAAAAATTCAGAAGCAGTATCAACAGTAAGCTTGAAAAACAAGTCCTGAAGATCAATGGTTTCACCCTTTCTAAGTTTGATGATGTTGGCAAGAATTTGCAAGTGAGGTTCCAAAGCTTGAACATGAGCAATTTGGTCTCTAGCAAATTGAGGTCTCAACATGGCTCTGGAATGTTTCCATCCATCGCCATCCAAGGTGAAAATTCCATCTCCAAGCAAAGGCTTGAAATGGGTATGTCTGGTGCCAAGAGCAAAGTCATTGAACTGAGTACCCAAAATAGCCTTAATATTTTCAGGTTCCGCAGTCACCAAAATTCTCTTACCAGTAAGTCTAAGGTAAAAGGTATTTACACCAAGATCTTGCAAAAAAGTGTCGGTGATATAATCCATCATAGTACCAGCAACCTTCATTTGAACCAAACGGTAAAGAAGCAAAATTGAACCGTTCCACCATCTGACTTCTGGGTGCATAATTGTTTCTTTGCAGCCATGTTTACGGATAAATATTTGATGCTTAATAATAATAGCAACGGTGTATACTAAAACTCCACCGATTGCAACATATGCAAGCTTAAATGAATCGTCCAACAACATAGTAAGTGTAGTTATAGAATCAATGTTTTGATATCTAGCTTCTAGTCCACAGTATATAAACAAAATTTTGACATAACATAAAATATCATATGCAACTAATACTACATCGATGCATAGTCATAACTCAAAAAATCACTAAGGTACCTGGGTGCTTTTTAAGGGTATTCCCCGCGTTTTAAAACAGATTTCTTAGGGTAACAACGACAAGGGGAGTTGGAGGGTTCTCTTCCGGAGATTTTGGAGGTGTTCCTGCTACAAATATGGGGTTCTAACTACGTTTTACTATCGTTGAAAAACCACTTGTGTCGTTGAAGCTACTGACCTTTTGGAACTCTAAAAAGTCGAGATTACCTGGTTACGTGCACTGCGTCTGCAACTTTGGTAGCGTTTTATGCAATAGATGGTAAGTCAATGTATGTATGGTGCATGGAATTTCACATGCGCATATCGATTAGATTTTGAAACTTGGTCTTCAATAAACGCTTGAAGTTGTCTCACAATAACGGTGTGCCTTGTAACCATAATGATATCCACACATGGGATGGCTGAGTAGTTATGGCCACCAATTCTAGACCTTTCCCTTCAATTTTTCATCACCTTAATTCCCCATCCCCACCAAATTCCACCCCATACTATTACCCCAAAATCAAGTGACCTTATTCTACTCAAAGTACCAAAACAGGGAGAACCCAAATGTGGGGTTGACACCTCCCCATCGCCAACACTCGCTTAGGTGGGGAAGCATGGCCCAGTCACGTGACTTTCCACGGATCTAGTGTGGAAGTCATTACCGCTACCTCCGGAGTGGGTAAAGTTGCATGAAGTTGCATGGCAGGATCAGTGTGATTGTCCTAAATAGGCCGGTTCTATTCTAAGACTTGCTAAATTAGACTAATTGTGGATTTCCTTTTGAACGTGAACCAATTGCAGTGGAGGGGAAGTAACCTTTGAAATTACCGCATCAGTAGTGTTTAAATCACATTGCTATGATTCAATAACTTCGATTGCTAGTTGGTGTTTTCTGGACTGGAACATTCTAGGGATATTTTTTATCGTATAGTACTCGATTGAATTCGTCTATTTTTCACTGTACATATTCGAATAAATATTGAGCCTCAAAAAGGTCCCAGATTTTGCGCCTTCGTCAGTGCCGTTCTGTTAACGCGAAGGATAACCAAGAATGTGAATTTTCGAGTTGGCCTTTCCAACAAATCTATAATACAGTTTACTGGCAGAAACAATTTTATTAAACTTAACTATGGTTTTAACTATGGTTTTAACTTGGCTTAGGTCGCGTTGGCTAGTGGGAAAAAAATAATGACTCCTAGGCGGTTCGAACGCCTGCATCTTTACGATAGTAGAACTTGAGTCTACCGCCTTAACCACTCGGCCAAAGAGCCATTTTATATTCAAATAAATTTGAACATTTTTGTTGCCGTCTTTAGTAGTACTACCTCTAGTCACTCGAGAGTATGCTATACAAAAGTATGCCTGACAAGATACAAGATTTGATAAGGGAATTGGATCAAGTTCACGTGTTGGAGACTTTAAGCTGGGTCTTCAATAAGCACGTTCACTATAGTTTGGTGCCTTTATATGTAGAAATGCTACACAGCGAGATATAACAATTGATATATGTTGACACCGACTTTTTAAATCAGTGAAGGCACTGGAGAATAAATTAGTGAATTTTTTAGGGTGCTTTTATGGAAATTGAGCAGTGATAGAGCAAGATTACAATAAATGTGGAACCTGCATTCACAACTCTGTGGACAAGCTACTTCATGAGTATTTCAAGAGAATCTTCTTTTTACCTTTAAATGCTCACAAATCATAATAACTGTAAATTTTTCAAAAGGTAAGATCAATCTTTAGAATATAATTGTCTTATATTTCTCTAAATATTGGCACACTGAGAATTAAGTACACTTTCAGCAATGCTGGCTCTTTCATTGGGCTGAGTTCAACAGACTATTCGTAAATTACTGATAAAATATCATTCTAGCTTATACTTGAATTATGAAATAACAATTCGATTGTAATTTTTATTTTTTTAGAATTTCGTTAAATTTTTAAAATATTATCCCACAACCTTTACAGTTGCAAATTAAAAGCTTTAGTTTCACGCTAGTCTACGACGCAAATTTTAGACTTTGTTACGATATGAGGACTTGTATTTCTAAGAAAACAATCAAAATAATTTCAGGCCATGAATTCACCACTTGAACGAACCACACCAATGAAGTTCTAGCAAACAAATTTCAACTGATCAGCCCAAAGGCCTCCAGAACCATTATACAGTGGGGAAGACAGTTACATATCACGACTACTACTCAATTCTCATTTCAATGGCCAGTCTATATTTCGCAGCCACTGGAATCTTCTACATGCTTCCATACCCGTCCTCTTACACATTCCACGAGGGCTGAAAGTTACAGTCCAAGTATCTTATCTACCACTATCTACACAAAGAAATTGCTCAAACCCGCCCGTGTATTTCACACATACTGTAGTACAATTTGATAAGGGTTATAAAAAGTTGCAAACCAGGTCATGCCCACGACAGCCTCACGACACGCGACATTGTCGCAATTATATCACAACTATCCCTATAAGACCCCTTACCATTACCCTTTAGACCCTGTCAACAGTTCGTCATGTCTCAACCATATCAAGAATTGCCCCAGGGTCAATCCGAAGCCCCTCCATCCTACAATGCTCCTCGTGAAGCAGGAGACAACGTGCCCGATGATTTCAAGTATGACGTCAATGTCGCCTCTTGTGAACTTCCTATTAGACAAATGTTTATCAGAAAGGTGTACTCATTGCTTACGGTTCAAATTCTAGCCACAGTGTCGGTTGGATTAGTGATTCATTCCAGCCCTTCTATCCAAGAATGGGCTCTCAACAACACCTGGGCGTTCATCTTGTCATGTATTGGTGCGTTTGCCACTCTTTTAGGAGCCCATCTTAAGGCCAGATCGTACCCAGCCAATCTTTTATTTCTTGCAGGTTTCACCTTTTTCGAAGCTTATGGTGTGGGTTTGAGTGTTTCGTTTGTAGACAATGATGTGATTGTTCAGGCTCTTCTTATTACGTTGGTGATATTCATTGGACTTACTGCGTTTGCATTTCAAACTAAATACGACTTCACCAGCTGGCAAGGTGTATTGGGAATGGCTGTCTGGGCCCTCATTGGCTGGTCCCTTATACTGTGGTTTTTCCCAGGACAGTCAAAAGGGGTTGAATTGGTCTATTCCGGTATCGGTGCCCTTATCTTCAGTACATATATAGTGGTTGACACTCAGATCATTATGAAAACCGCTCATTTGGATGACGAAGTCATGGCCACCATCACGCTTTATTTGGATATTCTCAATTTGTTCTTGTTTATCTTGAGAATATTGAACAATAGACGTGAAGAATAGGCGTGAAAGATTCACGAAAGAATTACCATCCAAATCTACTTCTATACAATGTAATATTTAATGAACGGCTATTATAATTTACTCGGCTCATTGAGGAACTTTCCGTCATGCGTATATAAAAAACAAAGCAAACCCTTTTACCATCCTTGATAATCCAACAACTACAATACGATCTGCTAAGAAAATAATTGGTCTTTTTTTGACTATATCTTAAATGTGGGAATTCAATTTATATAATTTATACAATTTATATAATTTATATGTATAGGAAGTATCGAATTTATCAAACCGCATTAAAACAATACGTAAGTCAGTTCCACCCATTATGGTTGAATACGTTTTGGTGGCTATGAAATATTTCGATTGCCATGCAATACCAGTATAACAGGTATAGTCAATAATCAGCCTATGATTTCACCTTTAATGAATCTCATTAATTTCGTTTATTGGCTTTCTAGCCAATATTTTTAAAAGCTCAATTTTATCTCCAACATTGGTAAATATTTGACCACCAGGGACCTCTTTTACTTCCTTGGAAATTAACAAGGTCAGATATTTGGTAGACCTGGATTCTTGAAGTTCCACGCCCCGTAACCTATCTAATCTATACCTTTCAATCACCTCTTGTGCCTGCTTGTAAACGATTCGTAACATGTTTTGATTAATCAAAAGATTGATGTCATTATTTCGAGTAAATTCAATAATTGATTCGGTTAATCCGGGAACCTTGATATTGGGATCCATTCGTTGTAAAATCGTAATGGGATCATAATATTGATTCGATTGTTCATCACTATGTTCAATCAATGCTCGAACAAAATTGGGTTTTCTCATGGAATAATCAATCAACATTTTCCATAATTCCTCATCATTTTGACTCTTTGCAAATTTAATAGCTTGAACGGCATCATCCATACGATTAATAATTAGTTCAAGTGCTTTCTGACTCTCTCCTATTTTCCCCAATAAAAATACTAACTCTTCTATGAAATCATTCTCGGTACACAATGTAATTGCCTTATCTATATCATAAGATTCATCATACTTGGTAAGGTACCCCAAGAGTTTGGCTCTATTGTATTGACTGTATAATATGATCCTTTGATCTCCTTCAATAGTCGGATCATCCAATTTTTCGAGGTAAAAATAATTGATGTAACCAAGAGAAGTGGCACCTCCAAAGATATCGATAATTTCATGAGGACTGATTTCATAACTATGTTGAACTAAAATATCAATTAAATCAGATACTCTGTTTTCTATTTTTTCAATAGATAAGCTTTCCATTTCTCCTTCTTTGAATCTCATTCCTATGATCTTAGGAAAGCTCGATTTAAAATCCACCAATATATGATGCTCTGATAAAAATTTCATCACCTGGTCATCTTTGATATTCATCAAATGCTGAGCCGCTCGTTTAGGCTCTCCTGATATCACATATAATCGGGCTAAACATCTAGTCAATTGCAGGTTTTTGGTTTCTTCAAGATTTAATTCAATCATTGATTGTACCTTTTTAAGGTCAAGTACGTCTGAATCCCAAGAATCTATCAAGTTTACGAATTTTGATGGGTCTTTGATCCAGTACTCGAGAATTTGAGTATACAATTGTTTCAGTATGCCTAACCGGGCCATTTTAGGGATAATATCGGTGAATTCAGCAACGTGGCCACTTTTGATAAAAATATCCCCCCATGAATCCCATTGTTTGATGATTTCTCGTACGTAATTTTCCAATTCTTCATTTGATGCAACATTTGAATTCAGCGACATGAGAGTGCTCTTGGCATCACCTTCAGCTGCCAACTCCTTTTCACTTAAGTGCAATACTTGTTGTAGAAAAGTGGCAGCTTCAGACCAATTGTTATTTTTAGCCAAGTGATCCAAATGTTTGATCCCGTAGCCCAAGCGTTTTGACTTAGTAACTAAATGTAACCCGAGAGTCCAGGCGTCGTAATACTTATCATGATCCAAGTACCATTGTAATCTATCACTCATTTGATATTCCTGGACAATCACCCCATCTTTGGCACTTATTATAAAATAAGTGGTACTTTTTCCCGCAATATGAGCAGTTCCCAAGGTATAATCATTAAGCCCAAGCGCCTGAACGTCTCTTAACCCCACTTCTTCTTCGAATTCTACCTCTCCATTAGTGGAATTTATGATTTTTAACTCAGGGTTATTGAAAATTCGTTTTTCTTGTTTCATTGAGGGAGGTTCATAGGTTAATATGAGCCACAAATCATCTTTGAATGCTGATATCCCACTGATTAGACTGTCGACCTTATAAATATGTTCAATTTCCACCACTTTGGTTTCATGTGCATGTATACTGCTTCCACGGAACGACATTGTGGCTGAAGACGGAAGTAGAGAAAAGAGCTTTTCTCCTTCATCTTCCGATGGTTTCTTAGATATGCTGACTTTAAGTGACCAGATGTAATTACCCCAGGCAATTAATATTCTATTGGTTTCGGGATAATTTACTCGTGGCCAATAAAGATCAGACCGAGGCGAATCCGCTGGTTTATCGATACGTTTAACTATACGTCTTGTGCTTAACTGACATATGGTAATTCCGAGATCATTCATCCAAAAGAGTAGATCATCTATGAGTTGGATCGATACTATGGGACCATTTCCTTCGTCAAGCACCACATCCTGTCTTTTTCCAAGCCACCCAGACTTGCTAGAATAAATGACTTTGCCGCTCATGCCTCCATTGATAAAACCACCCGTTTTAGAGTAATTTCTATCGAGTACCACTGCATGGATGGGACGATGGAAATCATAGGCCGTAATGTCTCTTTCATCCCGAATTGACCCAATCACAACCGTGCCATCCATTGATCCGGTCGCAAAGTACTTTCCATCACAGTATACTGAAAGTACCAGCGCACGATGGGCTTTGAATGTCCGGACTCTTTCTAGATTGGGCGTGGTGATATGGACTGTGCCTGAATGGGTAGCAAAAATGAGATATGAGTCGTGGAATGTACAAGCAGAAACGGGATCTTTGGTGAAGAAATGCGGCGGAAGCTGGGATATCCGGGTGTATTTAAGTCTAGGAGGTTCATCATCTTCTTCATCATCATCATCTTCATCATTATCGTCAGTATCAGAGTTAGAATTGGAGGCAGAGTCAGAGCCGGAATCCGAGTCAGAGATTGGATCCGAATTAAACTGGCTTTCTGGGAGACCCTCACGTGGCTCCAGCTCTGTCACCGCCAGTTTATCTCCTTCTTGCATTGCTGCTTGCCGTCTATTGATACATTTGGTGCTTATCTAGACCGTTGCATCACGTGCACAATCACGTGGTACGGCACGTGATGCAACACTATATCCATCCCACCCTACTTTCTTTAAACCTCCACACATGTTAACAGCAGCCAAGGGAGTGTTGGTGCAATGCGATCCGTCGATCCGGGCCCTTATCCTTCAGATCGATTCCAAGACCCCGGGAATTGTTTTGGAAGAGTTGGACGAGACTCATCTTCTTATTAAGCAAGATCAGGTGAAAAACGTCAAGGAAGAGTTGAACAAGTTGTTGTCAAAGAATATCTACAATCCTTTCGAGGAAGATGCTAGCTGAGTGTTGAAGGACTTTACAGGATAGAGGCAGTGAAAACACGCTCGACCATTCTACTGAAAAACGGAGCACCAATCAATTTGAGCACCATCCCATCTCTTCTGTGCTAAATATATGGATCTTGAGTAGATTATAATAAGAAACTGATTACAAAAATATCAGTTTCTTACCATCTATGTCATCTTATATAGCTTACTGACTGAAAATATTGGCCAAACTAGAACCATATCTCCACGGTTTCTGATAATTTCAAGGTAAATTGTCTTACATGTTCACGCAACCCAACTGGGTCCTGAAGAACCAAACTTTTCCGTACTGTACCATTAATCTATATTCTATTTATTGTCTGCTGACTAATGCATGCAGTCAAAATCACCAAAAACGACATGCAAATATTGTAAAATTACAAATCCAATGGGTCTGTAGATCCATTTGTCTCCTTTTGATGGTTCTGAGACAGTTCTTCCAACTCTCCCAAAACATCTTTAAACTTAAACTGTTCCTGTTCGTACAACTGAGATATTAAATCATTGAGAAAACCAAAGACAGTTTCCACTTCCATGATATCATCCAATTGTTCTCTCTTCGATTGGACCTTTTCCGAGTTTTCAGCAACATACTTGTAGAAATTTTCATAAGTACTAACCACTAACCCAGACAATGTATCCATTAAGAATCTTATAATATTTTCGTCATCAATGAATATTTTGATTTGATTGTAGATATTAGGAATTTGAATGATAAGGTTATCTTTGAACTTGACACTTTTGTCCAAAGGATCGACCAATGTGTCCTTTTCATTGATTTGTATTGGAGCACTAATTGAATTAGTACATTCTTTTATGAAGTCATTGACGGCATTATTTAGTTCAGATTCGATTTCATAGTTAGCATCGATCATATCACTAATAATTTTGGGAGCTGATTTTTTAACCAATTCAATCAACCCATTGTCATTAAAACTAAATTCTCCATTTCTTAGAATGGTCCATACTTCACTAATACCACTAGTGAAGTCTATAGTGTAATCTGTCCTAATAAATTGGATGTCAAAATTATTAATTTGGCCCTTGAGGATGATAAGATTCTTCAAATAATGTAATTTGGCATCGATGACTCCCAAATGAGTGAGTGATAATTTATAAAATTCCCCTTTAAGTAGTATGATACATGCATGCACGATATAATGAGCCAAATCATCAAATACCACCGAGTTCACTAGTTCATAGATATTGGAAAGTAATGTGAGTGCTTTCCCCAATGGCAAATAAACTTCTGGAAAGAGGTTCTCAGGATATTCTGCATCCAAAATATTGGTTTGGGATTCAATTTGGTGTTGTTCCTTTGAAGATGATGGATCAGTTTCGCTAGTACTTTTTGGTTTGGTAGATCTACGTCTACCCAAATGTAAATCTTCTTGTTTGGGAACATATTTTGTTAATTTTTCATCCACATAATTTTGTATTCTGAAAATTAACCTTGACTGAACATCATGCAATATGGGTTGAAACAACTCGCCAAAATTGATATCATCTTGCCCCGGACCTTCTTCAAACTCGTAGTACTTTTGTAATAATGCAGTTAATTGACAAAGGTTACTAATGCTGGTTTCTCTCAAGGTGATATGCCTTAAGCTATCATATAAAGGATCAAGCAAGTTTCTTGAGAAAGTATAAAATTGTCCATTTATAGGACCTTCCATTCCGAAAAACTCTTTGAAAAGAAAAAATTCTTTTTCATTGACTTTTTTGAAAAAGGAAATTTGGTCTTGACATGATTGCACCAAATTTTTAGTATTTGGACCAGTGGTGAGTAAATTCTGAAGATAAGTGTTTTTTGAAAAATAAATTTGAAGTAGATGGAGTCTGACCTGGAAATATTCATTCAATACTTCATTCATTAACCCATGATATTCTTGATGGTTTCCAATTCTAACAATAATTTCCGAAATAAGTTCATTGAATTGATTTCCATGTGTTTGTAAATAAGTATTGAATTCATTATAAATTAATAAATCAATGGAAATGGATTTTTCAGATGATAATGATTTATTGACTGATTCAGATAATTTTCTAATCTCGGATATAGCATAATTTTTAATCAATGTTAAAGCTCTTGTCATGCATTGTCTGAACCTGCTACTGTACAGCTCAACTTCCTTGAAATCCGGGTGCTGATCAAAAAACAAAAGTGATTGGTCTAGTTGATTCAAGATCTCGTTTTTAAAGAAATCACGCCTTTGATTCACCAAATGAAACCCGGATTTGGATAGGTGGCGGGTAATGGACTCGAGATTTTCAAAATATTTGAGATATTCTTCGATTTGATTATATTTGTTGGTATAGGTGATTTGAGAATTCAATAGGTTACTAGATTCTTGGTCGAAATCAAGAGTTTCATTTGCTATTTGTTCATATTTGAGGTTGAGAGACTCGACTAAATTCAAGATCTCGTCGGTTTCACTAATGTATTCCTCAACATGATGCTTATTGAGTCTGCAAGCCTCTTGGAAATTGTACATGGGTTGTGTATCCAATTGGTTGATCTCTAGAATGCTCTTTTGATCAAGTAGACAATCGTAGTTGAACGAGTTGATGTAATCGGACCATAACTGCGATTTTTCAAAATCACTAAAAGGGTATGTGATAGAACCATGTATAGGTTGTGATTGTGACTGTGACTGTTTTTGGTGATTAGATCCAAGAGAATCTACGCTGAATGCTCGTTGTCGACCAACAGTAGTTGATACCTGGCCAAGATCCAATTCCTCGGTATGGTGGGGAGTATCTATGGATATTTTGCGGATAATAGATTTGCTTCTAGCACGTGCCATGGCTATGCAGTGACGATGATTTATAAAAGGCTGATTGTGACAGCTACAAGTTAAACAGCTGGCGTGTAGTTGGAGTTCAAAGAAATATACCTCATGGTCTCAATATCCTGTACATAGAAGAGGGTCCCATATGCAGTCCGTTCGCGTCTCGAATCAAGAAGGCTATTTTCAAAAGCAGCCTACGTTATTATAGCTGCAACCACTACAACATGGAAGACCCAAGAGAATCGGTCGGGAATGAAGAAGACCGGCTCACCGATGACTCTGCGGATGAGTTGAAGGACTTGATCAAGGAGTTTGAAACAAAGTACGAGCAGATCCAAAAACGGAAGAGTGCTAAGAGGAATCACCAGTCCCAGGAAGTAGTAAGCGATGATGATCTTATCGAAACAGGTCAAAAACCGGAGCCAATAAGACCAGCAGGATCAACATTACCAAAGGTGAATCCAGCGATTGAACTGGTGCGCGTACACGCGAAAAAACCTCACAAGGAAGAAGCCTCAGCGCCAGAAATTGGTCCAAAAGCAAAGGGGTCTGCTGGTTCAACGTTTGTGCAAAAGCTTTACCAAACCAACTATAAAGAAGAAGCCCAAAAGTATCAACGTATAGACTATTCAAAGAGGAAATTTTGCTTCGAGGGCATACAAAGTCTTGAAAGAAAAGATATTTCTACTGATGAACTTGATACCATTTCTGGCCAATACCTTCGAAAACGGTATATCGACTCTGGTAGTCTTAAATCCATAATCAGCCAAACAGACCCACAATTAAAATTCTTAAAAATAGACAAGCTTTTCGCCAAAGTCAACAAGACCAACAATTACCAGGAACCCATGTATAATAATTGGTGTTTCACAGGCATCATACTAAAGAAATCATCTCCCAAAACAGCAAAAGACAACACCAAGTATCTCAAGATATCGTTGGGGGATTTTCTGAGATCGGTGGAATTAATGCTTTTCAATGAAGCATTCAACCAGTACTGGAAATTAAAAGTAGGTGATGTTGTACTAATACTTAATCCTATAATTAACAAGTATCACTTTGATCTCAATGATGGCAATTCCAAATCGGGATTCACCCTTAAATTGGATGAAAATGGTTTAGATTCAATTTTGGAATTGGGAGCTACAAGAGATTTCGGGACCTGTTCCTATATCAACAAAAAAGACAATAAACGATGTGACGAGATTATCAACAGCAAAAAAACAGAACTCTGTGAGTTTCACCTTGATCTAAAGTTTAAAACCGGAAATAAGCGAATGGAACTCAATGGAAGTGTACATATGAAATCTCCACAAAAGAGTAAACAATCAGTGTACTTGGGGAAAGCAGGTACAGGGTTCATGAAATATGAAAAGTCATATAATGAAGATACAAAGGTGTATCTGAAAGCTAGTGAATTATTCAGGAATCCTGACAAGTATCACGATCCAAAAATGTTACAGAATAATGCTGAAAAGAGACGTAAATTGATGGATGCCCGTGCCAACAAGACCCTTGAAGACAAATTGTCTAGACTATCAAACAGTGCCACGTTCAAAAGTTTGAATCTTATAAAGGAAGCCAAGGTAGGAGGTAATACTGATCCGAACAAACTTATGGAATTGAAAAACAGGGGGTTTCCAAATAGCATGCTCAGTAAAATAGGGTTTGACCCTACCTTCAACCAAAATCATGATGAGCAAAGTCCGACCAAAAAGAAAGAAAAGTTGGAAAGGGTCAAAGAGTTATATGATCTAAGCAACAAGAAATCAAAAGATAAGACTTTACAAACGTCAACGGATGACAAAAGGCTTAAGCTTGAGAAATGGCAATTGAACTCCCAAAATTTAACTTCGTACAAAAATAGAGTCAATCTGAGAGAGATTAATGGTGGTGTCACCAAACAACCAAGTTTGGACAAGGTTTTGAGGAATCGATCACCTAGAAAAAGTAAAATACTTGAGAGCGATGAAGATTTTAGTGATAGTGATATCGATATTGAGTTTGATACAGAGGAGATGAAGCAAGCATACCAAAATAGAATCAATCAATAAACAACTTTGCAGTTTCGTGAGGCTTACACAATCTGCTTGTAGGTAACTATCTAAAATAAATTAATCGGACGAAATGGTTGAGGCTGTATCTATAATACAGTAAAAATAAGTTATTTTGTAGAACAATAAAGTGGCATCAAGGGTTGTTTACTGATATCAGTGGAGGACCCGTGGGGGATCAGTTGAGTTTTGTTGATTTTGCTAGTGATTACACTCCGGGGCTCAAACTATTGCTAAGGGGTATACATCCGTTAAGAGCGACAAAAACTGTGGTCTTCTCAGCAAAGTTGATTGCTCGCTCGGAGTTGGTTCGGGGAGAAAGTGATTTTCTGGTCCATATTCGGTTGATAGGTTAAATTACCTGAATAGTCAGCAAGGATTGGGAGCACGCGCGTAGGGGGTAGATTTGGGGTGCATCTAATGACACGAACACACACACACACACACACACCACAGAAATACAGGTTTCGGGAAATTAGCAAGATACCTGGACCACCAATTAACTGGGATAGGGGGAGATAAAAATGTAATGAATAAAGACAATCAAAGTAGAGCAATAGGAGGGTCATCGAAATCAAATTAGAAAAAAGATACGGTTCACACTAACAACTACAGGTATAATAATGGTAAGTAGGAAATTGAATAAAATTTATACTATGCAAGTCAATAAATAATAGATCGATAAATGATCAATAAATAGTACAACAAGTCCAGCTTGTTGAGGCCCGATCAAGCCAGGTTTGCGACCTTGAATGTCCGCATACACAAGTACCCCAAGAAATCGCAGATGAACATCATTATGACCGGAATTGCAATCATCAACATGAGGCTTCCGGAAGCACTAGTTAATTTCAGTTCTAATTGATGGAATATTGGTAGAATGGTTCCTCCAACAGGAAATGCATTTGCTGTCATTGCAAGCATATTTGATATAGGTAATTATGAAAGGAGCGATGAATCCTAAAGACTCTATCTCGAATTGATCGGGACTTCAGGATCTTTTATAGAAGGATAGGTAGAAGCCAGACTTTTCTTTTTTTATTGCAACCTGTAAAAAACCATCTGGGGATTGTTATGTTAAAAAATATCTTGGGGGCGGTATGTACCCTAAAGGGGGCACTAGCAAGCAGGTTACCCGGCCACGGGCCTGGAAATTGAAAAATGGCATCGAATCAGTTTCTTGGTACTTGTTTTTATCAACACATCACTTTTCATCTGTAAGTAAACGTGGGCCTCGATAATGATGATTTAACCTTATACTTATCTACATTACTTGAACTACATGAAACACCAAAGTGTCTGAATCGATATCTCCCTCCAAAAACACTTACTAACCTTCAGATGACCATTTTGACTCTAGGATTAACTTTTTCAATCTCAGAACCAGTGGGGTTTATGTGGGGCACTGTAGACTACAAATTAGCTTGATAAATATGCCTGAAGCGCAGGATCAAAGGATATTTTCTTGTAAGAGATGCCGAGGTTCAACAGAGAATCTTGGTGGAAAAAACGGTCAAATTAACCAATATCTAGATCCCGAAAATCCCAGCACCAACAACTGCAAAGTCGGGTGCTTCGGTGTCATGACCAGTCACCATCCTGGTGATGTTCTGGTGACTGTGGCCATGATTATATTCACCCGCTATACACCCTATTGGTCTAAGTCACCGGGTGCCAAGCCACACTTCCCACACTTGTAACCATAATCTGTAAACCTAAATTTAACAAAGGCGTGAAGAATTTCAATAAGGATCGGAGGTGTAATTGTACGAGGAGTTTTTCAATGTAGCCTAATATCACACCTGCAACAAGAACAATAAACCATCTCCTCAAGGCAAAAAAATTTACCAGGCCAAGGAGGAGCGAACCAAAGAGCGAAAAAATTCATGTTAGTATGAGCTCCCAACATGCAAAACGGATCTGACGAGTCCCACCAACGCCCCACGGTGTCAAGGTTATAAGTTAAACTTTATTAGAACCCTTTGAGCAATATCCAGTTCTGGAGTTGTGTCTATCCAGTGGCTGTCCCAAAACAGACCAATTTGCAGTTTGCATCTATTTTTTTACGAGTGTATGCAAGTGCGAGTGATAGAGATCGGTTACAAAGATTTGGATAGTTCACACATCCGGATCACCGAACTCTATACTTCCGATGTGGAACCTAACCGTTCACACACACACATAGTAACAGTCACATAACAAGCATATTGACCTCCTTGCATTTTTAGTTTAAAAAAGTTTGCAATAAGAATATAAAACTGTAACTAGTGATGTATCCAAGGACTTACTTCAGTGAATTTAGATAGGATGCAAGTTGTTTTCTGGAATCAGGGATCTTTTCTTTTTTGCATGGGTGGGTTGGCAACACTGAATTTTGCAATAGTTTAAAATGTGTCATCCCGAAGTTGTTTCCTTCGGGAATGTGGAATTGATAAGGGGTATTAATTGTGATGTATCATCGTTAGTGAGCGTTGATAAAGCAACAATTGGACGAGTAATTCCGCAGGGGTTCCGTCAAAACACCTCACGAGATGACGATGGTTTAACTTTAGTATGTACTTGAGTAGCAAATACATCCCTTGATCAGTACTTTTACGAGAAGTTCATATTGGAATGTCAAATCCAAATATGTAAGGTTGCTACCATACACATCATTGCCGCAAGAGGTGAGTGTTGTGGAGAGTGCTTTCAATAACCAGCTATCTTTTCATTTCAAGGATTATTCTATTTTAGGATAAAAGCCTCCTTATCAAAAAGAATGCCTCAATAGAAAAAATGTTGCATAAATCCGTATCTATATCTAGTCGTGCACACACCATGCTATCAAATACTTCAAAATATAATCAATACTTTCGAAAATACCCATGAGCAGTCTTGTTTATTTCAACAACAGCATGCCTTGTTACCTCTTTGCATCTAATCCTTCATTCACAACTTCATCAACTGTAGTGTTGAGGTAATAATAAGGTTTACCGCATTCACATGACCGTTTCTTCAACTATCTATTGAATTAAACTATAAGAATTAGTATTTTATTTTTGTTACCCTTACTATATCCTATCCGTACGTCTTGTGGTCCGGCTTTCTGGGGTCGGCGATACTAAATTTTACTTTCGGACTTTTACATTGGGGGTATCACCGAGTTCATTTTGAATGGCATAAGTGTTAATGCCTCAGGTGGCTACTGCTGGTGTAACTTCTGTTCTACAACATGCCGGTGTTAATTATTGGAAAAAAGATTTACTTCTAGTTGTTATCGCAAATTTGGATTAATTTTTCGAAGGGTATCTACAGTTTCCAATATAGTGCAAGGTTTTTTTCTGCCTTTGTTACCAACAAATTATGCATTTTTAAACTTTAGTTGTATTTAAAATCGATAGCCACGACTAAGCAGTGGTGCTAAACGAACATTTTCAGTTATCTCCGAATCAACTTTAAAAAAAAGCCACAATCATGCATCTTCTAAACTTTTCTGCAATGTTATGTAGCTTTCAACTTTGACGGTAGCAAAGAATTCTGAATACTAAAGTATGCTACGATATACTCAAAATTTCCAATATTAATCTATAAGTGAAATGCCGTTTTCGGCTCTTCAAAAAACGCAAATTTGATATGATTTTAAAATCTACAACTTCGGATTTCCGATCGGAACTGACGACCAGTAGGTGCTACGAATCACGCTCAACCCGTGCTGATCTTATTATATTCCAAGATTTTTTTTTACGAAAATTTCATTATTATATAATCCATAAATACGTTTCATTATACGAAACAGTTGGGGAACCTGTTCGAAATACACAACTATTGACCATTTTCTACCAAATATAAATCAGGAATGTCTATAAAAAAGTAGCAAATTTTTAGAATAAAAAAAAGCCTGGTTAGCTCAATCGGTAGAGCGTTTGACTCTTATTCTGAGGTATCAAAAGGTTGCGGGTTCGACCCCCGCATCGGGCTTTGATTTTTGATGCTCAAAATTTTTTTACTACTTAAACCACCACCAAATTCACTATTACGAAGCCTAGTTCAGTGTAGCTACGAATATTCAACGTATAATCTTGTAATATACACTGATTTTTCCTAGACAATACCAATTTTTCTCGTCTTCGTAACATAATTTTTGTGGATCCTTATCTTTCACGAACGCACCTCAGAACTGAGAGATTTTACATCATTCCTTCAAATTCATTCTGAGTCACCACAGTTTCTTCCATCATGGGAACAAGCAAGAAAGCTCAATCAATAGGAGTACGGATTACAGACGAAGAAAGAGCCTATGATAATGACATAACTGAGGTTTCATCCAAATCATCTGAATCGAAATCGAATCAACTTAAGGAATGGTCATTATGGAAAATCCTTGCGGAGGCCTCAAGAAGGTTGGATGGATTAGGAGTCGAAACAAGAGGTATCGAGAGAATCCAGCCTTATGAAAGATCCACCAATAAGTTCAAGCAACTTGTTTCTGTGTGTGGGTTGTGGCTTTCAGGATGTGGTGGTTTAAGTTCGATGTCTTCATTTTATTTGGGACCTTTACTCTTTGGGTTGGGGTTGAAGCATACTTTGATAGCTGGTCTTGTTGGAGAAACCTTGGGATGTGCTATTGCTGCCTATTGTGCCATGATGGGCCCAAGATCTGGTTGTAGACAAATGGTTAGTGCTCGCTTCTTATTCGGATGGTGGTTTGTTAAATTAGTCAGTTTGGTTAGTATTGTGGGGGTGATGGGATGGTCAGTGGTGAACAGTGTGGTTGGAGGTCAAATTTTGGCAAGTATAAGTAATGGAAAAGTGTCTTTATCGGTGGGTATTGTTATTATTGCCGTTGTTTCACTTACAGTATCGATTTTTGGGATCAAACAATTATTAAGAGTGGAAACTTTCCTTAGTATTCCAGTGAATCTTGCATTCTTATTACTTTATGTTGTTTCATCGCAAAAGTTTCTGCATTTAACCTGGAATGACGCAATTACTGATGCCCCTACCATCAAAGGTAATTTCTTAACGTTTTTTTCATTATGTTATGCTATTACCTCAACTTGGGGATCTATTGCTTCCGACTACTATATTCTTTTCCCTGAAAATTCAGGTGACTTGCACATATTCTTCCTTACATTTTTTGGAATTTGGATTCCAACCACATTTGTTGGTGTGGCTGGTATATTGATAGGTAATGTTGCATTGACTTACAAACCCTGGGGTGAAGCTTATAATCAATACGGTATGGGTGGGCTTTTGAATGAGGCCTTTGAGCCTTGGGGCGCAGGTGGTAAATTTTTATTGGTATTAATTTATCTCCTGTTGGTGTCTAATAACATTATCAATACTTATTCCGGGGCATTTGGAGTACAGTTGGCTGGAGTGGTCTTTTCCAAGATCCCAAGATGGTTATGGGCATTTGTTCTCACGGGAATCTATTTTTCGTGTGCTATAGCCGGTAGAAATAAGGTGGCTACTATCTTGAGCAATTTTCTCCCAATGGTTGGATATTGGATTTCAATTTATTTTATTTTATTACTTGAAGAAAATACCATTTTCAGAACCGACAGATTTGCTTATTTATACACAAAGGAACTCACCAAGGAGACCGAATCCCTTCAAAGCTTCCATCTTTATACCCCCAGAAAGCAGCATTATAATTTTTCTATTTGGAATGATTACGATAAACTTACTAGGGGAATTGCAGCTACGGTTTCTTTTCTCGTAGGAGCTACCGGTGCTGCAGTTGGAATGTCGCAGACATACTGGATTGGTCCTATTGCCAGAAGAATAGGTGGTGAGAACGGTGGTGATATTGCGATGTGGTTGTGCATGGGGTTTGCAGGAATCGTATATCCATTTTTGAGATACTGGGAGTTAAAGAAGTTTGGACGTTAATACCACAAACAGACCGATGGCAAGCCAAGGACTCAGGTAGCTCTGAACTTAGTTCGGGGTACAAACTTTTTGTTTAAAACTTTAGATGTATAGAATCTGCTACATATAATGAACGAGCTATTTTAGCAAGTTGGATAGAGATCCAATTTCATTTAAGTGTGGTTCAGCAAATTCGATTGTAATCGATAGAAATAATTCGGACTTAAAGCTAGACTAATTTTAAGATATATTAACTATTTAATTTCTTTGATAATTTTCCTACCCATATGTGATTTTTAATATAGAATATTATATATTGCAATACTTTATAATTTGTATGTATATATAAGTAGTCTGATAAATGGGTGCAAAACGAAAATGCGAGGACAGAAAGCAAGAAGTTCGCAACTAAAAGATGCTAACCATCAATATGAAATCTGGTACCACATGTACACCAAAAAAATAGTCGTAAATGTCCAACTATTTTCGCTATTTTCGCCACTTTCACCACTTTCACCAAGTTCACTAGGCTCCTCATATTTCAGGTGAGAAAAATTGGCCCTGTGATTTGCGGCCAACTAGGGCCAAATAGGGCCACGCCGCCATAATAAAACGGTATTTGCATCGCCAATCGAACCGAGTTGGTTTCCCATTGGTTGCTTGCGCCGATCTATTCGATACGTATTGTGATGGTTGTGAGACATTGCCAATATGATGCGTTTACGATGAGTGCGAGATTCTTCTCTTCAGAGGTACCAAGTGATAGATATAGCATTGTGACTAACTTTGGTTCAAAGGACGGGGAGGGGGGAAGGGACGAAGCGAGTAGGGTAATTCCCTAATTTTAACATTGTAGCTGATGCTGACAAATGGCAGTCTCCACACTCTTTAGAATATATAGCCGTACTATCCCGGGAACGGAGGGGATGGTGTTTCGGAAACCCAACCCTATTTTTTCTTAGGGAGAATTAGGTTGATGACAAACTGAATTATATTTACATTAGACCACAGCCTAAAAACCGCAATTGGGGATCATATACAAGGTAACGATAGCAACAGCCGTTTAGGTGGGTTCCGTATCTAGAGTATGGGACCTCAGTGTTCGTATGCTTGAGATGCGCCGTTTTTGGGTTATTTTGAGTCATCACTAAGAATGAGTCATGTGAACCGCTTAATAATACTAGTAAAGGAGGACGAATAAGATCACCCCTCCATTGTGTATTTGTCAGAAGGGGAATTTAGACACCTCAGCCAGTATTGAAAACCTTCCTGTAGTCATATAATGATTTTTGCAAAATATGATTCCAGTCTGATTTCACACTTAATTCACTCTAAACTCACTCCGATCTCCGTACAGATTCCCTACCCGTATCCATACTGATCTCCTCTAAATTCCGTATCCTGTCTATAGTAGCTATTGTAAAATTGTCTAGGTCTTCAAAGCCTTATATGGTCTAAATATGGGTAACCTCGGATTCATTATCGGATCGGTATCTAGGAACATTCCCCGCGAAACGTAGTAGTTATTTGGAACGGCTAACCCTTTCGTAATTGCATGCTATTGTTACAATATGTATATATATATATATATATTTTGCCGCCACCCAGTGCTGATAAGTACTTATAAGAAGCTGTTGGACGCCAAAATTGGAATTTTGTTTTTCAATTGTATATAATGGAATCACCTACTTATCCTAGCGATGGTAGCATCAGTGGCTCTAGTGGCCGCACATATACTGACAGTATGCTAGGGAAGCCTGGTCATGACCAGACCCCCCAAAAGCCCCACAAACAACCCCCATCGCATCCAGACTACTTTGGCGATGCCACCAATACTGACTATTTTAGTCAAAAGGGCTCCTCGAATTTGACCTCCAATCTAGAGCCCATCTGGAGTATCCTTCCTTCGTATCACATGTATACCGATACCATTCAACGGAAACTAAGTGTGCCGGATGATGGAGAACCGCCTACTTATGAGAGTTCCGGGTCCAATTCAGTGCTCTCTGCACCATACATACCAGACACCCCCCAAACCCCAGGAACTTCGCTTCACATAGCCCCCTCCACTGGTGCCGATGGTGAAACCACATCAGGAACTTTCATCCTTGCCGATGAAACCACCAATTCGTGGCAAGAAACCATTTTGGATAATGTATTGAAGCTTAAAAACTTGACCGACACTGATAACCCAATTTCCAATGCTGTTGAAATCAAAGTATATTTCACCAAAGAAATTGCAAAAATCGGTGAAAAGCCCGAACTTATTGATCCCCTGATTTATGAATATAAAGAGGGCGATTACATCAACGGATACGTGTTGATTAAAAATTCTGGCACCAAGCCCATTCCATTCGAGATGTTGTATCTTATGTTCGAAGGAAAATTCATCGTATCTGACCTCAATTACTTGGCCCAGAAAAAGCCGGTGATATTACGGAAATTCTTGGAGATGTTTGATTTTAGTGCATCTTGGAATGAAGCCAACATTAATAGGCTCTTGACCGAAGAATATTGTCCATTTCACTGTGATAAATTGGTTGATCCACTTGATAATTCATATTGCTATTTAGGAGATGATAAAACATTGCATCCAGGCAGAACCTATAAAAGGTTCTTTACATTTAAAATCCCCAAAAATTTGTTGGATTCAGAATGTAACGACCATAATTTATCTATGCATGTGGAAATGCCTCCAACTTTAGGTCTTTCCCGTCACGATCGAGAATCCGTTGGTACAAATAAAGTACGTGACTTCTCAATGATCGATACCGCCGTTAGTTATGGTGTATTGGTGAGATTCATCGGTAGAAAATCAAAATATGAGGTTGATTCTAAACTTTTCAGCAAAGACGAAACAATATTGGTTAATTCCAAGGGTGATGAGTATATGATTTTGAAAGAATCATCAGATCAAATCCGGATTTTACAACAAAGTAAAAAACTAACCTCTGTCAAGAAAATGGAACAGAAAATCTTGCATGACAATTTATTCAACAGAATAAAACAAAAGATGGAGACCGGTAAACAGCTTCTCCAGTCGATCCAAGAAAATGATACTTGTTCTGCAATTGACTTCGCCGACCAGATCAACAGAAAGGAGAAAGAGTATGCCAAATTAAAGCAGGCCTATGTTCGTAACATTTCCGATGAAAAAGCGCCAACTAGTTCCACTGACGTTCCCAAGGTCAATGTTGTTTTACCTTTGATCAAGAAAAGTTTGACTGGGACTAAGAAATCTTTAGGTTCAATGAAATTGTCCACACCTCAACATGATTACTATGTTAGTTATATCCCACCTTTAAGGTATAGGGATACGCCAATTAGTACAGAAGATACCAACAGTTGGCAATTGGATATCCCATTAGATATATCTTACCTCTTACCAGATAATGTTGATTTTGGTAAGGTTCCAGTAGGCATAAAGAGAATCCATGTTGAGTTCGTGGTAACTACTATCAGAGCGGACAAGTATGCCATCCCTATTGAGTTTAACCATGAATTAATTTTCAATAAGCACACTCTGAATGACACATTTTACGATCAAGACACATTTACTAACAACCTTGTGCGGCCAGGGAAAGCCTTATCTTCGGAATTGATAAGCGTTTTTAAGCAATTGGGTTCAGAAAATTTCAAGCTTGAGAGAAAATTGTTAGAAGATATTCACAGCATTTGCAATTTGAATGAAAGGAGCCTTAATCTACCAATTTACAATGTCAAGGTAGAAGATCTAAATAAAAAGACTTTCTTTTCAATGGACCAGACAAAAGCATTATCTAATTCATGGGTGCATGATGAGAAAACCAGAAGTTACAACATGAAGTTAAATATCAAGGTGGACTTATCATCGACGATGCCTAAGACTCATGAGTCGAGCAAATCTAAATCTTCACACAAAGCCTATGATAGATTTTGCCTAGTGCCAAATTTCCAATCTTGTTATTTGGGTAGATGGTACCAAATAAGAATCCAGATTCACTTATCTACAAATAAGTTCGCATACATTAAAGTTCCCGTATATATTCATAAGAGTTAAGAAGGCTATAGAGTAGTCTAATGCATGCCATACAATAACATGATAAAAAATTAGTCTCGTGGGACTAACTACAAAGTGTAAATGAAAATGTTACTTTAACGGTTTTTTTTTTCACTAGTTTTAGAAGCTTCGAGAATCTGGATCTGAAGTAGATATGATCAAGATTGCAACAAGTTGCAAAAATTGCGCAAAGAAAGTCATCAGATTCGAAACCCCGTTTATAATTGGTGGTGATTATACGGTGGCTTGGGGTCACTGAAGCCACAACGCTTCTAAAATAGCATGGCGTTACAATTGGTATGGTTCTCTAAAATAATACCAGTTGAGTTTTGTGTAGCTACTATCCTTATTGGGCAACAGAGCAACCGAAAAATGCTTCTATGCCTGACCTAAAACCTTCGACACATGAAGCGTTATGACGTTTAATATATGCACTACCTGTGACCCCTGGTTGCACTTTGTTCCTAGTAAGGTTTTTCGCAACCGCACACATGACAATTCCACAGCAATAGCAACAGTACCTTAAGGGAACACGTTTAACTATTTCATAAATCAAAAGAATATTTAAGGTAATTATCAATCGGTACCACTATATGCTGGATAACGGTCTCACATATTCATGGTGAAGATTGAAACAAGGTGAGTTGTGGGCCAATTGAACTTTGATGTGTATTCAAATTCTCCGAAATCGGCCAAGTGGTTAAACAAAATGGATGTGAAATTGTACATGATAATGATATGATGACTATGACGTAAAATAATGTAGAACCCCAATTTCAAGTTTTGTTTCCTGTATAATTGCACATTTTAGCAAGGCTTTTGAATGAAATATGCATATGTGGGTATCAGACTTGAGATGAGCAACCTGTGGCGGTGTAAAAACATTGAATAAGAAAAGTGTATAAATACAACAGCTTCCGTCCTTAATTTCACAGTCATATTCGATATTTCAAATCTAAATTCACTAGAACTATACTTAAAATGGGATTAGCAGACAAAATTCAAGGTAAACTCGGTAAGTCCGAAGTCGATAAATACGACAAAGAAGCTGGTAAAGCTCTCGGAAAAGATAATATTTCTGGAGAAATCCAAAAGCAATACAAGGATGGAAAGATCTCTAAGGAAGAAGCCATCAAGCAAGCTGATCAATTGGACAAACAAGGTGGTCAATATGTTGGCCGTGACAACTTGAGCGGTGGTGACCAAGGTATTGGTACCAGATTTGGTGGTGGCTCCGGCTCTGCTGCTGGTAAGGGAGCATCTGGATCTGGTGCTGGATCTGGTGCTGGCGCTGGTGCTGCTGGTGCCGGTGCTGGTGCTGCTGGTGCTGGTGCTGCTGGTGCTGGTGCTGCTGGTGCTGGTGCTGCTGGTGCTGGAGCCTACGGTGCTTCAAAGCATGGTGACCTGACTGGTACCGATCCGTACGCTAAGGACTCAACTTACGGCACTGGTAAGGACAGTTATGGTTCTTCTGGAAACAATGCTTATGGCTCCTCAGGTAAGGACGCCTATGGCTCTTCTGGCAAGGATGCTTATGGCGGCTCTTCTGGCAAGGACGCCTATGGCTCTTCTGGCAAGGACGCCTATGGATCTTCTGGTAACAATGCCTATGGCTCCTCTGGTAACGACAACTACGGATCTGCCACTCATGGATCTCAACATGGATCCTCTCACCATGGTAGAGATGCAGCATTAGGTGCTGGTGCCGGTGCTGCTGGTGCTGGTGCTACTGGTGCTGCTTATGGTTCTGCTAACCACAACTCCGCTGCTGGTTATGGATCTTCTCAACCAGGTAACACCGGATCTCATGGATCATCTCACTCTGGTCACCATTCCTCTGGTCAACATTCGTCTGGAGAAAATTACGGATCTGCTGGTGTCCCAGGCACAAAGACCTACGGCGAAACTGGTCATTCTTCTGGTAACAGCTACACTACTGGACCAGGAAGTCAATCAGGCGCACACTCTGGAACTCACTCTGGAACTCACTCTGGAGCTCATTCTGGAAGTCACTCTACTGGTCATGGCACTGGAATTGATGGTTTCACCACGGGAAATGACCAATTGGACTCTAAGATTTCCAAGTTGGATCCACAAGTGCAACAAAAGGCAAAAGAAGCTTTCCACCAAGGCTACAATGATGCAAAGAGCTCTTTTAAGGCTTAAGATTAAATAATGAAATTATGTGATTTAATGAATTTTGTTTCGAATTTCGATGTAGAAAATATAATGGTCTGAAAATTGTGCAGCCATGATTATTATATTTAAGATGAATGATTATTGAATAGCCAGAAATCACCAGTTAAGCGTCATAATTTATTATATGTACATTTTATTGCCCCGATTTCAATATAATTTATATGACCTAATGATAAATAGAAGTGTTGATATGAACTATGATGAACAACTGCATTGCAACATGGAATATTCAGTTCCCATGTCACCCTGTAACATCCACTTTTCTTCCAAATCTTTAAGATCATCTCCCCATTTGGACCTATCGAATGGGTTAGAGCTCATTTTCTCCAATTTCTTCAAATATGTCAAATCTTCACCATTGCTATCTTGAGTATGTTCTATGACTTGGTCTAAAATCCAATTGCGAGGTAAAAATAATGGATTATAGGATTTACTCAAGGTCCTTGAATACTCAGGATCAATATCCTTCGACTTGTTAATAAACTCACTATAGGTCTTCAACCACTCCACCATTTGCTTCTTCAAATCATCTTTATCATACATAGAATCTTGCCCATAGTTGGGGAGTAAAATTTCTTCAGAAATCAGTTCAGGATCAAAATTGGAGAAATCTGCATCCTGTAAAATTAAAAAGAACTTGTTGAAATCAGTTTGAGTTTTGTAGAGAACTTCAAGCAATGGAGCAATTATTGCTTTATTAGACTTATCAGGATCATCCAAATCAATCAACTTTGAAGAAAGACCTAGTCTACCGAAAAAGGTCTCGACGTATTTTCTAGTGAAAGCATATTGGTAAATGTCACCTCCAGTTTCAATGAGTTTAGTGGCCCTTGAGATAATTTTGTCTTCCCAATCAGGATGAAATTGACCTGATATAAAATCATCGTGATCCAACAAATCGGCACCTCCAAACAATTCAGCTAAATCCTCACCAAATCTTGTCAAATTCCACCATATAGAAGTAGGAGTATTTTTATAGCCATAGCGTTTTTCGTGGTCTTCAGAGTTTGGGGTATAGTTAGGATCGTATCTATCCATAATTGAGAAAGGACCGAAATCCATTGAAAGACCCAAAATAGAGGTATTATCAGTATTTAAAACCCCATTCAAAAAACCATAGCATTGCCACATTGCAGTGGTGGAAGCATTTCTGACGATAGTTTCATAATACATTTTGTCGTACCTAGTTATTTGGCCAAGCAGTTTAACATCAAACGACTTTTGAGTCAGCAACTTTTCCCAGTTTTGAAATTGACGGCCATCGATGGTGAACAATTCGTCTATAACATAGTCAGCCAATTTACGGATTCCATCTCTATCACCTCTCCATCTGTACAAGTCGAAAGAACCGAGTCTGATCCACAGCTCAGCAAATCTGGACACGATAGCACATTTTTCAGCCCTGTATCTTTGGGCATAAGTCTTTGGCAAATAAGTCAACGACAATGCACGAGTAGATGGAATACCAATGGCATTCAAATGTTCAGAAATCACGTACTCTCGAATAGAAGATCTAAGAACCGCCTTCCCATCGGCAAACCTGGAGTAGGGAGTTTTACCAGCTCCTTTCAATTGGATCTCATACGAGGCACGATTGGGAGGATGACCAGTCCAATCGAGTTCTTTTAGTTGTTTGGGTATCTCGAAGAGGTTGACCACTCTTCCATCTCCCAATTGACCAGCAAACTGGCCAAATTGCCACCCAGCATACGCTTGAGCATATGGATATGGATATCCTTTCTGTTCAAACCCTGGCTTAGTAAACCACTGGCCACTAACTAGCTCTTGGTATCGAGAATCGTCGACCTGGTGCGGATCCAACCCCAAGTCGCGCAATGCGTTGTCGTTGGACGTCAAGTATTCGTACTCTGCTCTTTGTTCTGGCACCGTCCAAGAAAAAGCACCTCCAACCAAGATCCTAGGCTTATGAACCACATCATCAATATTTTGTTTGGCAACCTCCACGGTGGGAATTCTCTTATCGGGGTCTAGTTTTTCGGGGACCGACAAGCGTTTGGGGAGTTCCCACAATTTCGAAGTATGGACCATTCTAAGAGCAATGTGATTGGGCTTGGATCTGATACTCATCATCAACTGCCGCTGCAATAAGGTGCGGGTAATGAACCATTCTAATAAACCCATGAGCTGTGTGCAGTAGGAGGTGTTTGGTTGCGATAGTGATGATGGAGGTTGCGATCACCGATGATCATGGATGGGCTATATGCAGACAGGTCTTCGGGGTCAGAGGACACTATGGACCTAAAGTGGTTATTTGGCAGTTGGCTTTTATAATTTGCTTATGATTAGAGTCATTCAAATATATAGCTAGTGCAATTTAAAAAGCTTCTGTTTTTTTTTATTCTAGTATTTAATTTTCAATTTTTAGTTTTTAGTTTTTAGTGTTGTTCTGTTTTTTGCTAGTAGCTTTTTTTATATAAGGAGATTAGGTATTTGAATCCACTCACAAGCATAAATTATACATATAAACGAATGGAGAAACCGTGGGATTTAAAGTATCGTTTTATGTTCAAATATGATGAGTTGGATCCCCAGAAAAAAGGTCCCCCACTAGTACAAAACTCCAGATTTTTACAGTTGAAAAATCCAGCTTCAACACTAGCCACTCGTCCAAATGGCTAGTTCCTGGATTCGCGTAAATTGTCATCTATAATACAATTAGCCGTGTCTGAATAGGTATTTTGTAGATGAGATCACGTGAGCGACGATCTGAGACCGCGTTTGTTAAAACCACCCCAAACCACCTCTTTCTTCAGCATCAATGGGGCTTGCAAGAATACTAAAGCGTGATAAGCTAAAGATAATCACAGGAACGGTTGTGCTGCTCTTGGTGGTGCATTTGTTTGTTGTGAATTATCGTGGAACCTCGATTTTGGACATTCCTCATGGACAAACGTCAATAGCATTGAACGATCCACAAAATGAACATATGGAGCCTCAAAACCCATCAAAGGGAGGCTTTGGATCCTCTTCGTCGAAGAACTCGCAACAAGATGAAAAGAAATTGAAGTCAATTCGTGATTACACTGTTTTCTTCGATGGAATGGAAGACTATGCCCTCAAATCTCCTTCAATCAAAGGCGTGTATCAGAAAACTGGTGCTGCCAAAGAATTATCTTCTGGAGATAGCGACTTTTTGTTCTCCAAGAGCTATTTGGAAACCCGTTTGGACGTTTCCGATGAACTCTTTCAAGAATTAAAGGATTCACATTCAAGATACGTTGATATTCATATCAATAAGTTGATTGAGAACTATGGCCTTAACACCTTTGGTAACATTTTGGAGTCAGACCCAGAATGGAGCACTTACCACGGAAGCAAAGGGTATGTTATGATTGGAGGTGGTGAATACAGTTGGTTATCATACTTGGTTATTAAACAAATAAGAAAAAATGGTTCCAAATTGCCGATTGAACTTTTCATTGCTACCAAAGATGATTACGAGGAAGATTTTTGCGAAAAATTATTACCTACATTAAACACCAGATGTAATTTATTCGATGGAAAATTTGCCCAAGACTTGAAGACCAGATTTGGGATTGGCGGTTATCAATATAAAATGCTTGCTATTATGAGTTCTAAATTTGAAAATGTTCTTTATGTGGATTCGGATAATTTCCCAACCAAGGATGTGGATTACTTATTCGAATCAAAAATGTATAAAGAGAATGAAATGGTGATTTGGCCAGATAATTGGGCCCGAACTACCAATCCAAAGTGGTACGACATTGCTGGAATCAAGGTTCCTGAAAAGAAGATTTCCTATAACAATTACGATCGGAAACAAGCAGAAAAGGCTGGATCTAACGGCCCCAAACCATTGACTGAATACTCGTTTGATGACACTTGGTATCATACATTTGAAAATACCTTGCCAGATCCTTCATCAGAAACTGGTATGCTCATGATCAACAAGACATCTCATTTGAAGACATTACTTTTGTGTTTGTACTATAATGTTTTTGGACCCCACTACTATTATCCATTATTCACCCAAGGGTCTGCTGGTGAAGGAGATAAAGAAACGTTTATTGCAGCTGCTCATGTAATGAAGGAGCCATGGTACCAAACTCTCAAACAATTCAAATGGGTAGGGTACTTTAAGGAGAACGGCGGTGAGTTCACATCTAAAGCATTGGGACATTATGATCCTGATGAAGCATTTGCTAAGAAAGAGGGTGATAAAGACGAATCTTTAATTTTCATGCATTTGTCCTATCCCAAATATTATCCAAACTGGTTGGCTGATAACCATGAGCTTGCTTATGACGACACTGGTAATCATATTAGAATGTACGAAGGAGTTTATGACAACGTGGGGTACGATTTTGATCTTAGAGTGATGCAAATTTATACCCAGGCCTTATGTCCCAATTATTACAATGAGGACGGTCTTGCCATCGATGGCTCAGGTGCCAAAGTTACAGAGTATATGGCAAAGTATTTGCTCAGTGTGGAAGTTGATGTGGAAAAGAATACCAGAAGATGTAAGGATTTGTTTATTCCACACTTGAATTGGTTAAAGGAAACAACCAAGTTCAAGCAGGACAAGTACTAGATAATTTAAAAGAACAAACAGAATCCGAGGTGGGCTCACATACGGGTTCGTATGTCAGAATCGTGCAACGGATTCCTATAGACTACTAATTTTGTTGAAGGACCACTTGTGAATGACGTGTTTAGTAAATAAATCGTATAACTCCATCAGGGAATTCAACCATTAGTCCACATACAATGGAACCAATTGGTCACCTCTCTATATAATTGCTTATTAATTAGTTTTTGCCAGTTGTTGGTATAAAAGAGCCCTAGACCCTTCAATTACAAACATAGAATGTAACCCCTCGAATCTCGTACATTTTGGGCAGCAGGGTACATTTTCCCGTAGAGCCGTTTAGATGCGCAAGTTTGACTTTAGCAGGGCTGCATCCCGGCTAAGTTCAGGCTAAAATACAAACCAGCCCCACCAACTCCATCAGGGAATTCAATAATGAATCGGCATGTAATGGAACCAATTGGTCACCTCTCTATATAATTGCTTATTAATTAGTTTTTGCCTGTTGGTGGTGTAAAGAGCCCTAGACCCTTCAATTTCAAAACATAAAATATAACCAATATCTCGTATATTTTGGGCAGCAGGGTACATTTCCTGGTAGAGCCGTTTAGATGCGCAAGTTGACTTTAATAGGGCTCGATCCAGGCTAGGTTCAGGCTAAATCCAAACCAGCCCCATTAATTAAGCTAACTTACTACTCCTAATAACCCTCAGTAAATATACATATTTTTACATAATATATATAGCAGACTTTGATTATACAAAGGCAATGGTAATAGTTTTCAGCAGCAATCGTTTCAATTGCAATAGGTAACGGTGCTCGGTTCCGTCTCCGGATCGAAATCGGCCAATCCATCGATCCGAGCATTACTAATTTTTTGAAATATTATTCAGACACAAAGCGCGACAATTTGATGTCACCTCGAGACAATGTAATGACTTTACAATTCATATATAATATAATATAATACATATTATATATATATATATATAAGGTATATATAAAGAACAGTAGATAGCCTATGGACCGCTACTTCTCTCGATTTTAAACTCGGGCATGCTAAGATGAGTTTACTCGAAGAAAAATCACATACTCCTCCAGCTGGTTCTTTGTTACAGGACGAACAAGAACCATCGGACCTTGCATCTCCAGCACATAATGAGATCTCAATGGTCCGAGAAATCTTGTTCATCTCGTTACTCTCGGTATCGCAGCTAGTGACCCAGGCCACGGTGGGACAAACCATGGATACTGGGGATACCATAGCCAAGACGTTCCATGTGGAGGGACAGCCTGGAGAAATCGCTTGGTTTTCAGCAGCATTTTCGTTGACTGTGGGCACATTCATCTTGGTTTCGGGAAGGTTAGGTGATATGTATGGCTATAAGAAAATGTATCTAATTGGATACATTTGGTATGCCATTTGGTCACTTGTGGCCGGGATTGGAGCTTTTGTACATAATCGAATCTTCTTCCAAACCATGAGAGCCCTTCAAGGAATCGGGCCAGCCATCATGATGCCCAATTCCCAGGCATTGATCGGAAGCTATTATCCCCAATCCACCAAGAAAAATGTGGTCATGGCACTATTTGGAGCCATTGCTCCTTCGGGGTTTATTGTCGGAGTACTTTTCTCATCGATGTTTGCTGAAGTGGTATGGTGGCCATGGACCTTTTATGTTGCTGCCATGGGGGGAGCCTTGGTGGTGGTGGTGGCCTATTTTGTTATCCCCCAGAATATCGGCCAGAAAACATCTCAGTCCTTTGATTATTTGGGGTCTTTCGTGGGTGTTACGGGGTTGGTGTTGATCAACTTTGCTATGAACCAAGGGCCCAATGTCGGTTGGCATACTCCTTACGTGTATATTTTATTTATTGTGGGGTTTTTATTTTTGGGGGCCTTTTTCTACGTGGAAACAAAGGTCAAGGACCCTTTGGTACCTTCGGAAGTACTTAGAGGAGAGACAGGGTTTGTTCTTGGGTGTATTGCAGCTGGGTGGTCATGCTTTGGAGTGTGGCTCTATTATACGTTTAAGTGGGTTTTGGTGGTTGAAGAGCAGTCCCTGGTAATTGGTGCTATACAAACAATCCCTTGTGCTCCCGTAGGATATATTGCAGCCATTGCATCGGCCATACTCCTTGAGAAAATCCCCCTGTCGTTTGTCATGGTATTTTCGATGATTTTCTTTCTTGTTGGGACCGTGCTCCAGGCAACAAGGCCAGTGGGCCAAATTTTCTGGATCCAAAAGTTTTTGAGTTTTATCATCTCGCCTTTTGGAATGGATATGTCGTTCCCAGCAGGGTGTATTATTTTGGGTCAAGCATTTCCCAAATCCAAACAGGGAATGGCCGGCTCGCTAGTGTCTACGTTTGTGAATTATTCCATCTCTTTGGGGATCGGTTTGGCGGGAGCCGTGGAATATTATACCACCAAAAACAAACCGCCTACCAAAGCTACAATCGTTCTTGGAGTAAGAAATGCCTTTTATATGGGATGTGGGTTGGCAGGACTTGGTATAGTCATTGCCATAGCGTTTGTGATCGTGCAGTATTCTACAAGGAATAAGAATACCTCCAACGATACAGAGACCCCTACCACAGATACCTTAGACAAACCAACGGATGCTGAATCATGACTTGTATACAACCACCTTATTTTGCAATTTTTCGCAACCATACTTAATATCCTTATAGCACACTAATTACGACACAGATGAATGAACGTTTTCAAGCTCACAAGGACTAAACCCAACGCCTACCCCATTTGAAAGTGATGGTTATTGCTCCGTAATCAGTATTGCAGACCCGAGGACCTAATTCAGGGTCCAGTGTGCCCCAAATTGACTCCACACTTTTGGGGTCCCGCACGTGACCTAGCATATACCCATTTATAATCTACTTCCACTCCTCGATTACACCACTATAGAAATGACCAGTCCCGTGTTGAAAAGCCCATTGTCCAAGAGCCTAAAGATAGCGCTTATCCAATTGAAGGCTGGCGCTGACAAAGCCGCCAATTTGACCAAAGTCACCAAGTTTATTGATGACGCCGTCAAAGGGGCCAAAAACGGCTTGGATTTGGTGATGTTGCCCGAATGCTTCAATTCGCCTTATGCCGTCGACCAGTTCCGCAATTATGCCGAAACCATTCCTCAGGGCCAGACCACGGCTCTTTTAGCTTCTTTGGCCCAGAAACATAAGATCTTTATTGTGGGAGGATCGATTCCTGAATTAGATCCAGAACTTGATAACAAGATATTCAATACTTCGTTGACGTTTTCTCCGGAGGGCGAGATCATTGCTAAGCATAGAAAGGCCCATTTGTTCGATATTGATATTCCAAATGGAATCACCTTCAAAGAGCTGGTTACTTTGACTGGGGGTGATAAGGCCACTGTTTTCAAGTTGGGTGACTATGGTAATGTAGGCTTGGGAATTTGTTATGATATCAGGTTCCCCGAGTTGGCCTCCATTGCATCCAGAAGCCCCTACAACTCTTTTGCCATGTTTTACCCTGGAGCTTTCAACACCACCACCGGTCCATTGCACTGGCATTTATTAGCCCGGTCAAGAGCCGTCGACAATGAGCTTTTCACCGTTTTATGTAGTCCCGCCAGAGATGTGGGTGGGTCTGGTTACCAAGCTTACGGTCACTCTTTGGTTGCTGACCCCATGGGAAATATCATTGCTGAAGCAGGAGAAGGCGAAGAGATCTTATATGCTGAATTGGACAGTGAATTGTTGCCAAAGGCAAGAAGTGGAATTCCCGTCCATTATCAAAGAAGATTTGATATTTATGGGGATTTTGTTGGTGAAGGTAAAGCCAAGGTTTCTGATTTGTGAAGGTTTTGTATTGGTTGGTTATATAACAATAACAAAACGTGAAACCGTCTCATTAAATAAATATATCCATAATTAATGGCTATCGTGAATGTAGATTACTTGATCTTACAAAACATAAGGCAATGAGGTGACGTAAGTATTTGAGTATAATCTAGAAAGTCAAAAATCAGTCCTCTTTTTTCTCTATAAAATCAGCCACTAATTCCACGAATTCCTGGGGCTTTTCACTGATGAGCCAGTGGCCAGCTTTGACATCTCTTACTTCAAAGTGAGGGAAATATTTCCCGATTTCAGGAAGAATTTCATCGGGAACATAACTGGATTCGGTACCTCTAACAAATAACACCGGGCCTTTGGACCATCGGCTAATATTCAGATCAAATGGCCAACTGGATATTTTACCCTTGACAATAGCATCTCCAATAATATCCAATGGAACCTTGGAGGTCACCACTTCATTTTTCTTGCCTCTCTTGAGGTTGGTCAATAGAAATTGTCTCACTACAAGCGAAGGTTCCACTTTGGCCAATTGGGCATCCACATCTTTAATATCAGTATACTTGTACTTTTCGAGAGAGAGTCTTAGTTGGTTCACGTACTTGCTGAAACTGGAGTCGGAGTTTGCATTTAAATCCATGGGTGCATTGTCGACTGAGATCAACATCCCAAGTAAATCAGGTTGACGTAATGCCAAAGCCATTCCTGTTTTGGCACCCATCGAGTGACCTATTATGATTGGTTTTTCAGCAAAATCATGGTCCTGTATGAATTTCTCCACGTCGGCTGACAATGAAGGATAATCAAGCCTTTTGTTATGAGGAGATTGACCGAAGTTTCGTAAATCAAGACAGAAAACGTCTCGGGCAAGTTCTGATGCTAATTGTTTTGCAACAGTTCTATTATTGGCCTTGGACCCGAAAAGACCATGGAGAATGATAATGGGGGCCTTGTCACTTGAAGGCTTTGTTTCAGGACTGTACTTGTCGTAGGCCAAATCAACAGTTTCAATGGATCCATCGATAGCAAGTGAATCACCTAAATAGGAACCATTGCTAGAAAAAGAACGAGAAAAAGGACGAGAAAAACGGGGGACGGCCCGGAACACCATTTTGGATGCGCCCCAGCTGCACGGACGAAGGAATGAAATGGACATATGAAGACTATAATGTAAATTGAAACGATAAAGGTGGAAGAAATAATTAAAGATCACAGGTGTGATTACGTAAGCACTTACTAATATATCAAATTTCTATTCTAACTATAATATGTCTTGATTTTTCCGTGGTGCTCGTATAGCCCTTTCCATTGGCCAAGTATGTACCTGCTGAGCTCAGGAAAGGAAAGTGAGATTCCAGAGATTTTAATCGAAAAGCTACCGTTAGATTACGAGGTGGCATTCTGGGACTCATCTTAATTCTTGATCTTCAACTTCAAAGTCACCTCCTAAGTGGTCGGTATTTCCAAACGCTTGGATCACTCCGGTCCCGGTTTCTTTTTCCACATCCACCACTGTCACGGAAGTATTGAAAGGAACCTTCAACTTATCTTCATCAACTTTTGATGCGAACCCTCTGTCCTTGTATAACAGATTACTCCACATTGTGATGACTCCACCGTGTGTACATATGACCACGTTGGACGAATTGGTGTTTCTAGTTAATAATTTCTTCCATTCATGTTCCACTCTTTCTATGACCTCGCTTTTGGACTCCCCAAAACTCCGGAAATTATGCCCGTATTGTTCTTTGGCATCTTTAAGGTACATTCCCTCGACTTTTCCCATATAACGTTCTCTAAAGTTGGGGGAAAAATATACTTCATGGTTAGGAAAGTGCTTTGAGATCTCATCAACCGTTCTTCTACATCTGATAAGATCCGAAGACGTGATTTCATCAAATGGAATCAGCGAAAGCGCCCTACCAACTGCTCTGGCCTGGGCCTCTCCCGTTTTGTTTATATCGATGTCCTTGTGCCCCTGAAGGATCTTTTTCAAGTTGTGATCGGTCTGGCCGTGTCTAACAATAAATACTCTTAGTATTCTGGGGTCTTTGTTGCTTGTGATTTCGACAGTCATAGCAGTAGTTGGTATTGCAGTAGCTGGTGTATGCTTTTGCCTATTTAGATTTGATTCTAACTTGATAAGTCATAGCCGAAATTGATGGCCCCTGTTACGTAAGGAATTACGTAATATTTATCAATCCTATATACTTTATGGAGCCGTAATTGTACAACTACATATGTTGACAGCTGTTTGGTATTCCCTGTACAGTCTAATAAATAAATAAATTTACCGGGATCGAGGCTCTAGCCCTTATTTCTGCTTAAGGCGTCCGGTTATAAAGGCAACGACTGGCTGGCCGATAATTAAATGCATAATGGACCAAACCATGGTGTGGTCCAGCTTAGTTTTGTATGGGTTTAAATATGATTTTCGAAGCAGACTAGTCAATTTTTCTAACTTCATCCATAATTCCTTTTTTGATCTTGTACCCGTGGTCCTCAGTAGGAAAAGCACCAGAGTTCAAGTCGTTCCTGTAGTTGTCCAACCCTTCCACTGCCTTGTTGAAGAAACCGTGGTAGCTCTTGACAAATTTCGGCACATGGGACTCTTGTGGATCACACATTCCCAACATATCAGCTATTACCAAGACTTGGCCCGAGGTCCCAGGACCAGCTCCGATTCCAATGGTTGGAACACTGAGCTTGGAGGTGATATACTCAGCCAAACGACTGGGGATACATTCCAATACTATTGCAAAAACCCCGGCTTCTTGTAGCTTGAGACACTCACGATAGATCTGGACGGCATTTTCCACATTGTTTCCTTGAAGTTTAAAGCCTCCCAAGGAGTTATGTTTCTGAGGAGTCAAGCCCACATGGCCCATGATGGGAATACCGATCGAAATTAGTCTTTTGATGGTAGATACGATATCATCATTGCCGCCTTCGATCTTGACAGCTTGCACTCCACCTTCTTTCACCAACCGAATACATGTATCTATGGCTTGTTTGGTCAGCCTTTCGAAAGTTCCGAACGGCAAGTCGGCCACCAACAACGACTTGGAATTGCCTCGAGAAACCGATCTGACATGATAAAGAAATTCTTCAAAAGGAAGCTCGTTGGTGTCTTTATAACCAAGAGTAGTCATGGCCAACGAATCTCCGATCAAGCCTATATCGATATCGGCCTTTTGGAGGATCCTGCCGGTAATGAAATCGTGGGCAGTCACCATGGAAATGGGCTTTTTCTCGTTGTAGATGTTCTTAATGTCCAAAAGTGTCTTCCGAGGATTGATGGCATGAGCAGATCTCATCCCAATAGAGGACGAAAAGCAACGTATTATCCTGAAAGACGAAGACATGTGATGAAGGATAGTAGAAAGAAGCAAGGTGCCAGATTTGAAGTCCAGGTGGTTTGGTGCTTTTGGTGCTTTTGGTGCTTTTGAATGAAATGGTTATGTTCTCGTATACAATCTATATAGTGAAAATTTTCCCCAGATTTCTAAACGAATACAAAATGGGGGACCCGATAATTACACACCACTCGTAACAACCAGCAAATAATGACTTGAAAACAGCAATGGACGCCCGATGACCCAAGCTTGTCTGCTGCTTACAAACTACCGGCCGTTTGCCTTTACAGTGGCCACCAGGATGGAGGGATGAGGCGCCTTTTACTGGTACCGAGGCTCCAACCGTTTTACTAATTTGCGACTATTCATAAGCAGCCCCACACTATAGAGGTATCACAAGCAAATGAGTCATCAGAACAGGAAAATGCTGAGTAAGTATACAATAAAACTAGTGGAGGAAATGACCAGGGTGTGATTAGTATGGGGGTGGTGGAATTGCATCGTGGATTGCAAACTTTGATTGCAAGTATTGCACCAGTTGCAGCAATATCTGAGGTCCGAGATCCGAGATGCAAGGCTATGTGGATCATGGATGCGAAATGTTGCTAGATAATCAAAGGGACCCGAAAGAGCAAGGGCGAGTTGCTGTAATTGGGGGAACTGTGGCTAGCAAAGTAAGGATCCGATTGAAAAGCGATTCGTGGGAGCAAACGGCCCAGTTGCATGACTACAAAGGGTCGTGGCTTGAGGAAGTATTATCATTGGGGTCGATAGAGAATAGAAGAAGGAAAAGCCAGAAAATAGTAGAAATAAGGCCAGAAAATAATAGAACTTTGTGCCAGAAAGTTGTACCAACAGGGGTCAGATAATTGTAAGAAGAAGCATTAAATAATTATGGGCCCCAATATTCCATACATGTGGTCGGAATGTTAAATGTATTACGAATTGTTGCTAGGTTATGAGGGGGGTCCCAGTTGCTTGGAATTATACCCAATGCTAGAAATTCGTAAGTAACTGCTGATGGACAATATAGTACAATTTTTCAGCTTATCAAAACCCCAATTTTGTAATACCATGTGTTGCGATAAAGCAGATATTAGAATTTGGGGACGAGGTGAGGATTTTAGTCCAAAAAAATTGGTGAAACCCCAGTGGACCCGAATGGGGATATTTTTGGTAGCATATCTTCTAGAAAATTAGAGGAAGAAGTGATGGACAATTTTGTGAAAAAGTGCCTAAGAAGTATAGTGAAATATTGCTAAACAATTTAATGAAAAGTAGATCAAAATCATCGTCAAATATTGCTAGACAACTTTAATGAAATTCTTCAAACCGTGTGGGCAAATATCAGATATTCGTAAACACTATTGCTGAATAGTGGAGCGATATAGGTATGTCATATTATTGCTACGGGTATTTGCTGATAACCAGAATCATGTCTCAAAGATACCGGTTATAGGCGGTCAATTCCAATAGCTGGGTAGTAATTGTATAACCTTCATCGGTCGGTGTTTCTGTTTTCAACTACAAAGCACCCACCCCGGGGTCATGGAAACTCCCGGAGCGGATCTATTGGCCAGATAACATGTCAGGGGTATGCGGGTCACTGCAACCTTAACAGGCCAACGGCTGTGCTTATGCTAGTTTACGAGAGAACAGGCTAGCTTGGGTTTAGTGTCATGCGCTCCCAGCTTTCGCTGACGTCATCCAGCCATCAAGGATTATGGCCCCTGTCATAACGTATGACCTGATAGAGGTGTCTTGGCATTCTTATACAGTATAGGACCACGTTCAGGCACCCCACGTTCACTTGCCAATCGGGCTCTATTAAACTCTGATTGGTCCTTCGGTGTCCCCAATTGGGGTTTGGTTGGGGTCCTGATCTCGTATATTTTCGAGCTCTTTTGGTGTCACTGTTACAACCACCATACACGCTTTTGTGGCTACCAATTATCAATTACACAATCCTGGTGCCATACACGCTTCCACACATTCTGCACCATGTGGCTGGTCATCCATTGGCTCGACTCGGGACAGACCCATTTGGTTATCTTCATCTTCGGCCTCCTGGTGACCTGCACGATGATGATCTGATGGGTTACGATTTACGAATTTTGCAACACCATAAATACGCAGTGATTTCCCCCCCAGATTCAACCCTCCAACAAACCATGAGCGACGAACAGCTTCCTGCCTATAATGCACAACCCCCTCGGTATACCGAGGAACGAGCTCAACCGGGCTCCGAGGAGATAACCTCAGCCAACAACAACCAACAGTATCCCACCGAGAAATCGAGCGCTACCTTCATCAAGATCCTCGAGCTGGCTCAGCCTGCCGACTATGCTTCCATCAGATACCTCGAGTCAATGCCAAACCGAGCGCCTGGTTGGAGGCATAAGCGTGAAGCAGACCATATTCCTGGCTTGCCCGATACTGTTGCCCATCTCAAGCTTCTCCGAGCGTTTGCTGTGTTGAAGAACCATATTGTTGGTGGATCCAACGATGAACAACACGCAGTCAAGACTTGGCAAGTGTTTATCACCCAGGCGGTGAGACGATTCATCGTATATGTGAGTGCCTGCAGAGATATGTTTGTTCCCAAGAAAGAATTCGACCGTGATGAACCCAAGGTCTTCAACCTTTCTCCACTCACCGATGTGGCGGTCTTATTAAGTACTTCTTTACCACCTTTGGACGTGCTTATGGTATGGCACTCGTTTCTATTAAATCCTCGGTCTTTCTATGATAATTTTGCCCGAAATGGATTCTTGGAATTTGCCAATTTTCCCTTTCCTTTGAAAAGTATTAGTGAACTGATCGATGACAACACATTTGAGTATAATCCCCAACTCCATTTCAAAGAAGAATATTACAATATCATAAGACCCTTCACTACAGACCCCATGGACTTGATATATTCCTTTGAAAGCTTTTCCAAGGACGAGCCAAAGGTTAACATTTATTGTTCTATCTGTGGAAATATGATTTTGAAGAACGTCCCTTACACCAATCTGGAAGGTTACGGATTCGCGGACGAGAATTTCCAAGGTTTAATGAATACCGGTCATAGAAATCTCAATTCAGGACTACTCGAGTCCTTTGCCGGGGCCTTTGGGGAAAGTAGTGGTGGTTGTGATTGCCCTCTCAGCGAATTCATTAATCATCAAGAGCTTAAAAAGAGACAACTATACGCTGATGCACGCGATGAAAGACCTTTACCTGGAACACTCAAATATTTCTCCTGTGTGATACTGGACGATTTTTACCGTTCTCGGAAGCCTCATCTGATTAGTGACTCTATTAAGATGAAGATATTAGGTTATGTGGATCCTGAATTCAAGCACAATTCCCTTCGAAAGATAATTTCAGATATCGTGTCCCATACTTACCGCAAAAGAATGGTGAAAGTACTTCTAAGAGACTATTTGCCCATGAATATAATTCATGCAACCGTTCCGAATGGTTTTCAAGTGTCTGAAGATTTGGTGGGATGTGTGATTAGACAGGAGAGATTCGTCGAAAAAATGAACCATTTCGATTGGCTTCACTCTCCAGTGATTCGTGAGAGTTTATATGAGTCTTCAATCAGATACTCCCGGTTCTTTAAGCTATTGACTGTTTATGATCAGCAGGAAATGATGGTCCCAACCTTGGATATTGATTTGATTTGGCATACACATCAATTATCCATGTATTATTATTTTGATGATTGCCTCTTTTCTAAAAAAGGTGCTGTTATTGATCATGATGACAAAGTTGAAGAGAGTCGCTTGGACAACGCATTTGAAAGGACATCAAAATCGTACCGTCGTATATTCCGAGAAGATTACTCGATATGTTTTTGTTGGTATTGTGTGGCTATTAGATCAAAATCAAAATCGACAATCAACAAAATATTCAAGAAAAAGTTAACTGAAAGTCAAGAAAAAGAAAATTTACAATCAAGCAGTCTCTTCAATCATAGCTTGGGACTAACTCATATTAGTCTTCATAATGCCATCTCATTTCCCACCAAGAAATCGGTGAGAAGTCGGGCGCAACTTAATTCAAAGTATAGTGGTCAAACGTTACCGTGGCGTGAAACCAGTGCCGGGTATAGTTATTCAATGTACCCATTTCTCTTTGTGGTTGCTCCAATGGCACCCTTGGCACTTGCAGATTGCGACTTCTATGATCTGGGTATGTGCTGTACTGTTAGAGATTTTGGATACAATTGCCTGGGTATGGGGGGATGCACTGGCAAAACATGTGGGTCAAATTTCAATTGTGGAACTGGTACCGGGAATAGTACATGTGGTGGAGGAAGTAACTGCGGAGGAGGTGGTGGTGGATGTGGAGGAGGGTGCGGAGGAGGTGGTGGCGGATGTGGAGGATCGTGAAATCACGATCTAGATGTTGAGCTGACTTCTGTATTGTACTAGATTTGAAATCAAGTGTCAATATTTTTTTGAGAATAGATGGAATTCATGTTCAATAGACATTATGTACACTTTATGAATTTATGACGCAAAGAAAAGACACGAAAACAATATTGTAAGATAAGGATGGACCCATGATTCCACCATCTGATGACGCAATCTATGGGAAAGAGGGTCTCCAGGGAATTAAAATATATTATTTAACAGCTTTAGAGTATATTGTTGGTGTTGAAATCAAAAGTATAGTTTCTGTGAAAAGATATCAATGGAATATGCTTCCAATAAGTATACAGAAGTAGAGTATACAAGGATATAAAATAGTGACGGTACCGATAATTTGATAGCCCATACCTCCCACCATCTTTTTAAATGGTTCCAAACGTCCATATTTTGCACCCAAAGTACCGCACACACTATATATCAAGTATAAATACAAAGAAACGCCATCAGGAACAGCAATAGTGTACCAGAACGTCTTAGCCCCTGTGATCTGCTCCATTGATGGTGTAGTTGGTCCATTTGTCTCGTGAGGGGCTAGAGAAATGAGTGGAATTGGGTGGAATCTGATGGGTTTTGCCTAAAATTTTTCAAAAATTTTGAAAAATTTCCCAAACTTTCCAAAATTGCACACCCTTTTCATAATTATAAAGGTATATTGGTAAATTTTGCAACAAGTGTTGGTTATTGTCAGAATGATTCGTTTGTGCCGATCAGCGCTGGAACCTCCACCCAAGGTTTTGCCTATCCACGCCGTAGATTGGCACCAGGCTTAACATAACAACACCAGTTTGAGCGATGATCTGCGTTCCGCCAAATTGGGCCAACCAGACTGTAGCAATCTATGGTGACTAAGCATCGAACAGCTCCCCCCATCACCGAGTGCTGCGGCAGTGATTACATCGGGGCTTTTAGCAACCAAGGGTGGACGTAGTGTCAATTGGCAAAACCATAGCATGACTTAATCAGCGTAAGATGGCCAGATTGCCCTTGGTTAGTTGCGTTGGGACACTTTTTGACCAACTCCGTGGATATGTCAATGATTTGTGTGCGCACTATATAAGGACAAACGATCGCTGATATAGAACAAGTTTTAATGTTCAGCGGTTCATTTACTCATCAATTGCGTGCTCTAATCAGACCAATTCGAAACTATACTATGACCAGGTCAGCAGTTCTCAACCATACGTGTCTTCGGGTGAAGGACCCCAAGGTGTCAATTGCGTTCTATGAAAAGCATTTTGGATTCAGTCACAGAAAGACCATCAACTTGAATAGTGGCGCGCTCCACATTCTTGGAATGAACAATGACCCCGTCAACAAGGGCGGCAACTGGGCCGGCGAAGAAGGGCTCTTGGAATTGAAGCACGAGTTCGGGTCGGAATCGGACCCTTCGTTCTCCATCAACAATGGTAATGGTGAAAGCTTCAGAGGCTTTGGCCATATCTGTGTTTCTGTTGATAACATTGTGGAGTCCGAAAAGAAGTTGTTGGCCAGCGGCGTTGAGTTCAAGAAGAAGTTGTCTGATGGTAGACAAAAAAATATTGCCTTTGTCTTGGATCCTGATGGATACTGGATTGAATTGATTGAAAATGGCATCAACAAGAAAGAGGGCCACACCGATCCAAGCTCCTACAGACTCAACCACACCATGGTCAGAGTCAAGGACCCCAAGGCTTCATTGGACTTCTACACTAATGTGTTGGGATTCAAGTTGTTATCCACTAGAAAATTCGATGATGCCAAATTCACCCTTTACTTCCTTGCTTTCGAGGACTCTGCTGATGTCAAAGAAAATGTCATTAGTCACGAAACCCAGGCTTCCCGTAGTGGGATCTTAGAATTGACTCACAACTGGGGCACCGAAAGTGATCCTGATTTCGAAGGCTACCACAATGGTAATTCTACTGCCAATGGTGCCAAAACTGGTTACGGTCACATTTGTGTCAGCTACAAGAACGCATCGGAAGTTGTGAAAAAGCTCGATCAAGCAAATACCGAATGGGTGTTCAAATATGGGGAGGGTGACCCAAGAGACCTTGGTTTCTTCAGGGATCCCGATGGATACGAGATCGAAATCTTTGACCATGGTATTTTTGCTGGACCTGGTGAGGCAACTGTTAACCTCTAGATCACCGGAAAAAAATTTTTACGGGACCATTCAAACACTTAAATAGCCTACGGCTTGCTACTATATATAAGCAACACACAAAAAAAAAAAATACACTGGGACAAACAACTGATTTATCGTAGGGTATAAATTATATAGTGTATGTTATCCCGATACAACGAGTGTATGCCACAGTTGTGCACCTCTTATATCGGGATAGAGCCTTCCGTACCAGTACCCCTATTGAAACTGGCTTTTCCGGAGAAATTGAACCGAATGGGAATCACCGATTTTGACGCTGGCCCCACCACTATCTCCAGGTAGCGTCAACTAAAGGGTTTGTTCCCGTGACACAAACTCATACTAGAAGTTGATGATGAGATATCCGGGCAGAACAGGTGCCATTCAATATGTGGAACTGTCACGTGCGGGCTGACAAATGGAGCCAACTACTATATAAACCGTCAGCAATACTCCTTTAAGTTAATGAACTTATTCTTTAGAAGAGCTCTATCATCCACTAAAATGGTTTCCCAACAACAAACTGCCAAGATCCAAGAATTGATCAAGTCCAAGCCAATTTTCATTGCTTCGAAGGTATGTATCGAGGATCAGGGGACCCTGATTTGCGGAAGTTAAGTGTGACAGATTTTTTCTAATGTCAACCATAACGACTACCAAACAATTTATTGAACTGGTCTGTTTAATGAGTTGGTTGTTACGATTTATTCAGCCTTGTTCTCTTCAAACTTACTAACATTAGACTTACTGTCCTTACTGTACCGCCACCAAGAACACCATTGGTCAAATCACCAAAGATGCCTATATCCTTGAATTGGACACCTTGGATGACGGGGCTGAATTGCAAGATGCTTTGCAAGAATTGACCGGCCAAAGAACCGTTCCTAATGTCTTCATTGGCGGCAAGCACATCGGTGGTAACAGTGACGTGCAAGCATTGAAGTCTGCTGATAAGTTGGAATCCAGCATCAAGGCCGTGTTGTAAGTGTGTATGAATAAATGTAAATCCGTTAGCTTGCTTTGCGAAATGCGAATATCACTGGCCAACCGTATTTGTTGGCCACGAAGAGGTGTAGAGGTTTAGAGGTGAACAAAAGAGTCAGAAATGAAGTTCTTTCTACCTACTCTTACTATTTGTCAGAATCAGTAATATATACCAATTGGAGTTAAAAGCTTAGTTTGGTTTTCTATGGTGAAATTTCTGCAGATTTCCGCGAGTGCTAAAATATTTTGCGATCGGCAATGACCTTTACCTAATATATTGATAGTCTCCCATAGACACTTACAAAAGAAACCATTTCCCTCTTTTCTTGGTGTAGCAGAATCTGCAAGCTATAAGAAGATTTCGGACTCTGTATCACCCAATCCTGGGTATTTTCTGCTGCTCCTATTCCTTCCCCATAATCACTTAATCTAATGAAACGTGGGATCTCAAACAAGTTTATAGCACATCAAAAGCCAAGCAGTGAAAAGTTACTCTTTAGGGATCTTAATTGAAGATTTTGCATCAATTAGCTGCTCGATTTATGCAAAATATTTTCCACAAACTCCCAGCTTTTGCAGCCATGTGGAAAATCATCTCTCAACTATTGCCTAATTTGGGTGCAAAAGGACTTGGTGATACTAGGTTCATCAATAAAATTAATGAAACACCGAGGTTGCAAGGCTATTGGAGATGACCAAAGCACAATTTGGAACATGTTAATTGAGCCTATGTGTTAGAGTTTTGACGTATATAAAGACGGCAGGATTCCTTTTCATTTACATCATTACTACAACTAACACTCTTTTAACATGAAATTATCCACTGCTCTCTTAGCTACTACTACTTCTGCCACCTTGGCCCTTGCTGCTCCTGTTTCTGATACCACCGTTCCTTCTTCTTCTTCCCCTAACACCAGATATGTTGAGCAAGACGTTCTTTTCCCAGAAGAAGCCATCAACGGACAATCTGTGATTTCCGCAGACGAAGAACCTGTTGTTGCTGAGATTAATGGGCAGAAAGTGGTTTTGTTAATTAACACCACCTTGGCCCAAGAAGCTATTGACAAAGCCGGTGTCAGCATCGAAGACTTAGAAGCTGCTGCTGGTAACTATACCGACTCCGATGATGCTGCCTCTAGTCCAGCAAAAAGAGATGCTGAAGCCGATGCCAAATGGGGTTGGATCAAATGGGGTTTCTTCCAGCCAATTGAAAAGAGAGAAGCCGAAGCTGAAGCCAAATGGGGCTGGATCAAGTGGGGATTTTTCCAACCTATCGAAAAGAGAGAAGCTGAAGCCGATGCTGATGCCAAATGGGGATGGATCAAATGGGGTTTCTTCCAACCTATTGAAAAGAGAGAAGCTGAAGCTGAAGCTAAATGGGGCTGGATCAAGTGGGGATTCTTCCAACCTATCGAAAAGAGAGATGATGCCGATGCTATTCCAAGTAAGTGGGGATGGGTCAAGAACAGATACTACGTCAATGTTGCTTAACTAGTTTGCCCATAACTAGACCCTGGATTTAGATCTGTTTGATTTTTGCTTTCTTCTCGTTCGATTCGAGCTACACCTGTTTTCGATAGCTTGGACATATTCTACAATCACAAATAATATAAAAATACAAAACAAACCCAACAGCTCGTAGTCACTTTTTAATGCTTCTACAATTATCTGATTACTTATTTACCAATATAGTCATATAGAACCAGAATTCTGTTACAGAAAAAAAAAAGAAAAATATGCAAAAAGTATATAGCTTTTGTTCAAAAAAGAGTTCAATACAAACCTGAAAGATCAGAGACCTCTTCCATAAGGATTCTAATAACCATTCTAATATTATTTTTACCGTCCCACCTAGTTATTCACCAGTAGACTCATCTTGGAACCACAATAATGCTACAAAATAGCACTGAAAAATTCAAAAAAAAAAATTAAGATGGAGAAGAATCACATTTCTATTCTCTTCTCTCTTGCCTATCTCTTATTTCTATTGCCAGGACGTCCTTATGGCACAAGTTTGTCCTATTCCAGTGGTACCCCAGCTAATATCCTGCATACAACCCGAAAATTCTCATTACTTTTGACCAAAGTGATTTAGTATAGCTTTAGGACACTATTCAAACGATGTCAAACGTAGCGCTTCAGATCCGTCAAGCGGTCCCCTCCATCGACCCGGTCGTAGCCGACTACACCGTGGGGTACATTCAGCACGTGTCCAACTCCACCGAAGATAGCGTGATTGCCCAACAAGTGAATATCACTGAAGAGATGGCGTTTGTGAAAGAGCTTCTTTTAAACGCTGGAGGACAACCAGACAAAATCAGCAAGCTCATCGATAGTGTGTCGAGCAATTTATCCAGCAAGCTTCAAGAAAACATGGCGAAATTGGAGCTTACTGGAGATACATCCAAGAGATTATTGGACATCAATGTGTTGAAACAAAACAGTTCCAAGAGAGATATCAATTCGTCATTGGCTTTATTGAGTGCAAGTCATGATATTGAACATACGGGTAGAAAGATGGAAAGTAGAGTTGACAAAAAGAAGTTGGAAAAGCAAGAACGGAAGATTGCCAAAAAGGTGGCCAAGAGAAACAACAAATTCGTCAAGTACGAAGCATCCAAATTGCTCAATGAGTCCAAGGGTGAAGACTACGACTCGTTCTATCTTGAAATCAATCCTCTTGACTTTGGTTCAAGTGCTGGTAAATCCAAAGATATCAAGCTTGAAAATTTCGATTTATATGTGGGAGAAGGTCAAAGAATTTTGAGTGAAGCCTCGTTGACTTTAGCTTATGGTAGAAGATATGGTTTGGTGGGTCAAAACGGTATTGGTAAGTCCACTCTTTTGAGAGCATTATCTAGAAGAGAACTTAACGTGCCAAAGCATATTACTATTTTACATGTCGAACAAGAAATCAGAGGTGATGACACTCCTGCTTTACAAAGTGTTTTGGATGCGGATGTCTGGAGAAAGACCTTAATTAAGGAAGAACAAAAAATCAATGAAAGAATAGGTGAAATTGAAAAGTTAAGGTCAGAGTTCGAGGAAGAATCAAGTGAAGTTAAAAAATTGGATCTTGAAAGAGAAGATTTGGATGCACATCTTCAAGAAGTTAGTGAAAAATTATATGAAATGGAATCCGATAAAGCTGAAAGTAAAGCTGCAGCCATTCTTTATGGGTTGGGTTTTACCAAAGAAACTCAAAACTTACCCACCAAATCGTTTTCTGGTGGTTGGAGAATGAGATTGTCGTTAGCAAGAGCATTGTTCTGTGAACCAGACTTGTTATTACTAGATGAACCTTCCAATATGTTGGATGTTCCTTCGATCACCTATTTGGCCAAGTATTTACAAACATATAAATCGACGGTATTGATTGTTTCTCACGATAGAGCATTCTTGAATGAAACTGCCACCGATATTATTCATCAACATTCCGAAAGATTGGATTACTACAGAGGGGCCAACTTTGATTCGTTCTATTCCACCAGAGAAGAAAGAATGAAGAACCAACGTCGTGAATATGAAAATCAAATGGCTTATAGAAAGCATTTACAAGAATTTATTGATAAATTTAGATATAATGCTGCCAAATCATCGGAAGCACAATCCAGAATCAAAAAATTGGAAAAATTACCGGTTATTGAACCACCTGAAGACGACAAGGTGGTGACATTTAAATTCCCTGATGCAGAAAAGCTCAGTCCACCTATTTTACAAATGACTGACGTTAGCTTCGGGTACACGCCCGAAAAGATCTTACTTAATGGAGTGGATATGGATGTACAAATGGATTCTAGAATTGCATTCTGTGGTGGTAATGGTACTGGTAAGACTACGTTATTGAAACTTATTTTGGATCAATTGACTCCTAATAAGGGGTTGATCTCTAGAAATGGTAGATTAAGAATTGGGTACTTTGCACAACACCATGTGGACGCCATGGATTTGACAGTTTCTGCAGTGTCGTGGATGTCTAGTACATTCCCAGGTAAATCGGATGAAGAATATAGACGTCATTTGGGTTCTTTTGGTATCACTGGTACTCTTGGATTACAGAAGATGGAATTACTCTCAGGGGGTCAAAAGTCCAGAGTGGCGTTTGCCGCATTATCGTTACAAAACCCACATATTTTGATTTTGGATGAACCTTCGAATCACTTGGATACTCAGGGTTTGGATGCTCTTGCTAATGCGTTGATTGAATTCAAAGGAGGAGTTTTGATGGTGTCGCACGATGTTACTATCATTGACAAGGTGTGTAAGGAAATATGGGTCAGTGAAAACGGTACAGTGAAGAGATTCCCTGGAGATATTCATGGCTATAAGAAACACATTTTGGAACAAGCCGACAGTGCCGGTGTGGTCAGAAAGCACTGAACCAATTCGAAGCAAAATTGTCGCAAAAGCCAGGAGATATTTATAGAAATCGATATGTGCCAGCAAAGTAACAACTACCTTTCAACTAAACTTGTGTTCCCGTCCAAACCGGCCCCGTAGCATGACTTCTATCAGTCTTGGAACCGTAGATGGTTTTGCACCCATTTGTGCTTACGTAATTATTTGCTCTCATCTCGCATGTCAGGAACCATCTTTAACTACCTTCAAACACCATCATTCCTTTTGTCTCTTGGACATGACACTATCACTCAAGTCCAAGATCGGGCTTGGCATTCTCCTCAGTTATTCATCTTTTGAAGTATACACTCAAGTCCGGACAAAATACGTGATTAGCCAACGTAAAAAGCAAGTGCAACAATTGTCAGATAAGGGAGATACAGATATAAGGAAATTCCGGTCGGCCACGGTGGCAGGGATGTTTGTGAATCCGTTTGAGGAGTATCGGGCCCAGACGGCATTTGAATTTTTTTTGGTTCGGATCATGGAGTTTTTTGAGAGCATCTATGGGAATGAAGTCGAATTACATGATAAGGTTCCAGGAGACGAAAGTCATGGGGAAGTGGAGGATGTTCTTAAGGCGTTCCGGCCTAATTTGGAGCTTTTGAGAAGCAATTCGCTGATTCTCCAGAAATGTACGATTTCAGGGGATTTTGGTCCTGCTGAAGCTATACGACAACATATTTTGTTCACCTGGTTGGGACAATCATGTTCTTTGGTTCAAATCTCGGGAATCAACATCTTGACGGATCCAATTATGAGTGAGCATCTTATTAGCAAGTCGATTGGGCCCAAACGGTTCTTGGAGTCGCCTTTAAGTCTTGAAGATATCAAATATGCTACCAATGACCACCTAGACTACGTGCTTGTGTCGCATGACCATCCGGACCACTTGGAGTTGGACTTTGCCAAACAAATTGGCAACTCCACCACCTGGATCGTTCCTTTGGGACTCAAGAAGAAATTGGCCAGACTAGGCATTTTTAGAGTCATAGAAATGGATTGGTGGGACACGGTGCCATTGGATGTTTCTTCCCCTGATAAGTACGAGGTGGTATGTGTTCCAGCCATGCATTGGTCGGGCCGGTACGTGTTTGATTCCAATAAATCATTATGGTGTTCTTTTATCATTAGAAGAAATGGCCAGTCATTAGTGTACCATGCGGGCGACACCGGGTACCTGAAGGATCTCTTCAAGGTGATTGGGAACAAGTACGGGCCCATTGAGCTTGGGCTTTTGCCCATTGGCCAGTACTGTCCTTCATGGCACCAAAAACCTCGGCATATTTCGCCCCAGGAATCGTTACAGATATGTCAAGATATATCGGTGAAATTCATGAAGGGAATCCATTGGGGTACATTCAAGTTGAGCAGTGAGCCGATCTTGGAGCCCAAGTATTTATTGGCCAAACATGCAAACGATAAGAGACATCATGCCCCCGAGTTCGGTCTAACCTATTTAATGGATATTCAACAAGGAACCCAACGAGAATTACATATGGATGGAGGAAAACATAAATAACTACTAAACCAAGGCTTTTTATGGCACCGATAGATAGATCATACATATTTATTATAATGAATGATGAACATTTTTGGGGAGAGGGAGAGGTAAGGGGATCGTAAGGGGATCGTTTCTAATATATTAGACCTATTTACATTTCATTAATGAGCAGCAAGTGATTCGGTAACCACAAACAGTACGTTTTTTTTTTGTTTTTTTTTTTGGTGGATATCGACGATTATCGAGGATTGTTGTCCAGGAATATCGAAGAAATCGAAGAATATCAAGGAGTATCAATGACTTTCAAGGAATATCTCGATCATTTACTCATTACGGTAAACAGCCCTGATGGTGGCTCTTTGTGAATGCAACATCGACCTCTGGTAAGCCTGGAAAGAAGGGTCCGATCTGATCACCGACCCGATCGACATAAACAACCCAAACGTGCCCACAGACCCCATGATATATTGGCCCAATGTTCTCATGACTCCGTTGGGCCCAGCGCCATTCTGCAAAATGGAAAACCCGCCAAACAACACCCCCACACACACCCCCACGGTGGACCCCATCATAAGCCCCATCTTGAACTTGTCGAAGTTGGACGGTTGCTGGCCATATTGGACTTGTTGGACTGGAGGCATCTTTTTTGATAGTAAGTGGTAATGGGTTTAGGTTGTTCTGGCGGTTAAAAAATTTGAAATAGTTAGCGATTTCTGGGACCTGCGCACGACCACACAATCACAGTTGGTGAAAGTTAAGTGAGAGTTGAAGTTTTAAAGTACCACCATTTTACCTGCCCAAGCTTTTTCTACATTTGATAGTACCATGGGGTCTGCCACGTCCAAGCCTGAAACTAAGGTGTTCACGCCTTCGACGCCTGTCGACTTCAGCGCGTCTTTTCTTAGCCAATTGGAGTCTTCTGCCGAGGTAAGTATCAATAGCCAATCAACAGTTGGCTAACGTCTAATGTCTAATGTGTAACTTCTAACGTTAAAAAAAGTCTAACGTTAAAAAAAGTCTTATTGAAGACAAACCAAAAAAAACCCAATACTAACCCACTAGTCCGATTACTCCAGAGCTCAGCATACCGAGAAATATATCCAGGAAAGAGTAGCCGCCGAACTCACCAAGTTGGAGCAAGAAACCATCAAGAAGTTTCAAAAGACCACCCAAGATTCATTATCTACCGACAACTCGGAAGGCGTATCGGTGCCATCCACCAACGACAAGATCACCAAATTGACTTCGCTTTTGAAAGAGAACCTCAAGTTGGCCCAGGTCGAAGTCAGTGAAGACATCAAGCTTGCCAGAGAAGGCGTCATCAGTTGTTTGAAAAATAACGAAGGTAAGACTTTGAACTGCTGGGATGAAGTCCAACATTTCAGAAACTTGGTCAAGGAGTTGTAACTGATGTATGTAAAGCTAGAAATTAAAGAAGAAAGAAAAAAAAAAAAAAAAGACGTTATAAATTTATGTAAGCCAATTCTATTCTTATGGTACTACAATTACTGTCCATTATATTGAATTATTTGTAGTAGATATTTTAATAAATCTTCCTAGAATATCTAACGATCTACATGGACTTGGCCTTCTTGCAATGCTTGTTATTATATATCTATACCAGCTTACAATCCAATGCCCTTGTAGACTAAAATTAAAGCACTGTCGCTTTCACCTCCTCCAGCAAATTGTTCGATTTTATCCTTGCCAACAGAAGAAACCTTGTCGTCGTTGAATTTCCACCATCTTTCTCCATCCAAGTCCTTGTCATCCCTAACATAAGATTGGTAGTGTCCAGATTCAGATGACGCTCCGGCATGGGTGATGACAGCAATTAATTCATATACTGAAGATGGATTCTCACTACTGGTTTCTAAAGAATAATTGTCAGGTAAAACTTTGACAAACTCATCTTCAAATTTGCTTTTTATGGACGTGATCTTCATTTCTTCTTCTTCTTGTTGCTCCAAAGGTGTGAGTTGTGTATCTCTCTTTTGCTTCTTGAAATCACGGATCAAATCCACTTGGTCTTTTTCAATCTTTCTAATTTGATCTCTAACCTTGATCTTATCGGCCTTTATAGAATCATCCAACATTTCTGCTAAATCCAATACAAATGGGAATTGGACTCTTCTCAAAATCTTCGATTTCTTATTGATATCTCTTCTCCAGAAAAATCTAAGGAAATGAATAGTTAAGTATCTTGGTAATCTAGTGATTGTTTTGGTGGTTTCATATTCTGAATTGGCTTGCAAAGTTGGATTGAATTTTTCCACCGTTTCTTTTAATCCATTCAAAATCCCATCTCTCAAAAAATTGGTTTTAATATCAATATGACAATTCAACTTAAGAGCTTCTTCATGTCCGATTACAGGAGTATCATCGGGTGAACCGAGGCTCTTTTGTTCTGTTTTCAATCCCAACTTGAAATAATCGTCAAGATGGAAAGTATCGTTAATTAATCTTACCATTTCAGAATATGCTTCCTCAGCATCATGTTGTTCAGGATGACCAGTACTACTTGTGGTAGAAAATTCTGGGTTGATTTGTTTGATCAAAGTCAATGGGAGTATGGGTTTGATCTTTTCTTGTCTATTAGACATTTGCTCGAAAAGAGACTTCAATGCCAAGTTAAACTTTGCAGAGACTGGATTTCCGGAGGAGACTTGCGAAGCTTGGAAATCTTTCAAACGATCTCTCACGGTCTTAATACTGTATAATGCTTGGACTGAAGAATTAAAGTAACAAGTGTTTCCAAGATTGACCAAACCTGAGGGGTCGGTTGATACTTTATAAAGTTGATTTTCGTTCAAATCCTCCAAAAACACTTGCTTTTCAACTGGTTTGGTTGGAAGATTCTTGTCTGGAGTCCCAAGAACCATAATTGGCACAGATAAATTCAAATTTAATGAGGAAATGACATCATCGTCGTTAACCTTACCCCCCTTGATAAGAATCTTTTGTCTTTCTGGAGGAATAAGGGTCAATTCTTGGATTTTTTGCTTAAGATATGATCCTGTTGACGTGGGTGTAAGTTCAATATCATACACCTTGCCCGCATTTTTGATGGATACTGGAAAGTTAGTGGTTGATCAAATGAAAACTGTGGCAATTGTCATTATATATATGCTCCAAAAGAACCCGTTGTTGTTATCAATAGGTCATCATATGATCTACTCATAATCAACTAATGTGCTACCAGAATGCCCAAACAGGAGATATTGGCGATTATGTACTATTAGACCACGTGAGCACTTCACGAACATTATCCTTCACTCCATAGTATCGTTACCATACATACATTTGTAAGAAGACATGGTTGTATCAGTACATTCGTAGTGGCAAAATGTTCTTGGTTTTTGAAGTGTATGGTCGTGTGCAAACCATATTCAAACGTGGGGATTTATCAATGAAATACCTGGCAAACAAAAGTTGGAGGCCTAGAAGGCTGGGAAAAGTACCGAAAATAGAAGACTGAGATTTCGAGTCAGTTTTGGCGCTCCATATAATTTTTAGCGGTTTTTTTTGGTGGCAATTACAACCATTTATGCTTAAAAAATAGATTGTATAGCAAAATCTTCAAAAGAGTCTAAGATATTTTTGGAGGAATGAGTGGCCTTGATATATAGTAGCTACCGCTACCATGGCATTGCTTGATCGCTTTATAACTGAAGATTAACTGAAGTATGACTGTACTTACCTTGCAAAATTATATCACGTTCTCATATCTACAATATTTAAAAAAATATCTCCCGGGGGTGAGTCGAACACCCGATCTCAAGATTGCTCTTGGAAGTAATTACAGTCTCGCGCCTTAGCCAGCTTGGCCACCGAGAGGTATTTTGTGGAAAATTAAATTTTTGTATTATCTATACCATGACTCTTTTCATGATTCAATATCTTTGGATTAACATTCATTGAAATTAATCTTTATTATAATAATCAAGAATAGATAGAGCCCGTAAAGTTTGGCGAATAAGATATTGAAGCTACATAGCCACATTATCTGGATGGTGTATAAGATATATATGAATATTTGTATGAATATATATGTATATACATAATGTATGCATATATACGAATAAAATTTCATTGTATTTTTGTAAACGAAGTGGACCGAATTGTGACTGATAAGATACCTTCGTGGGCTCAATATAACTCTTTGTGGCATGGCAAAATTTATTTTTGCAATTTCTGTCGTACAAGAACATATTGTAATCTTTCAATAAGCCTCGTTACTCCGTAATCCTCAAAAATGGAGGTTGAGTTTCTGAATGATTTATGGTTAATCTTTTTTGCTTAAATTTGCTGCTTATTGGAAGATTGCATATGCTGGATACTAAATATATTCAAATACATTCCTTTTATTTCAACTATGAAAAGAACCTGGAACCATATATACTGGAATTCAGCAAAGTGTTACTCCAATCAGTCTAGATAAGCCAATTATTCTAAAGGCATCCTCGGGTACTTTCTTTATTTGGTTTGCAGGGACGTTCTAGAACCACTCTCAAGATAAAGTTAATGAAAAATAATCATTTTATATTTGTTCTGTGTTAACCTACATCACACACTATTTTGAATCATCCAATAGAGAATATTGGTGCAACAATATGCAATCACCTCCTCTTTCGGGGTCCAATCCATAAGTATAAAAGAATCCTTCGGATGTGACCACATTAATATGTAGCAAGTTCAATGACACTGCATCTTTTTGGGAAGAGTTCTCTTTTGAGGGGGCTGGCGCTGGGTTTCCATCCTTATTCTTGGAAAGATACGATTGTGGAACCAAGTCTTGCAGCAACTCATTGTTCATTACCGCAATTGATTTGACATCTTTACCAATGGCATTAATTTTCAATGAAGCAAAATGCCTGGTAGGTTCTAAAATCGAAGAAAATCTAGAAGGCAAAAAGTCGCCCATTTTTTGGGCTGCTTTGCGGCCCAAGGTCTGAGACGATCGCCTTATTAGTCTTGCGACCGATAGTCTATTTTGATCGATGATTGGTTCAGACTTAATTGCATCCCGTGCCCCAGAACTATTTCCATCTTCATTGCTAATGATAGATAGACCCGAATTCACACTGGCATAAGAATTGGAGGAGCTTTGAGATAATTTTCTTTGCTTGTTGACATTTGTGCTACTACTATCATCTTCTTCCATATCTATATCTTCCTCTTCCTCTTCGTTGACAGCATCACTATCATCGTCATCATCTTGAATCTCATCGAAATCGGTGTCGTTATTGGTTGATTTTTTGTCTGGTTCATCTACATTTTCATTTTCCTCGGCAATCGTTTCATATTCTGGGTTCAATTTGACTTTATTCCTGGTGGAATTGTCCAATTTTTTCAATTTGTGTTTGTTTTCCAAGGCTTCCTCTTGGCTTAGCCTGAAAATATGAACGGTTTCACTTGAACTGGTAGCAACAACATATCTATCGTCGGAACTAAAACTCAATGAATAGATTTTGGTTGGATAAGTACCTCTTCTGAACTGGTATAATTTGACACCTGTCTCCACAGAAAATACCCTAACTATTGTTCCTTTATCAGAGGCAGTGGCTAGTAAACTGCCATCAGCTGATAATGTCATTGCAGCCAAGGTTGCTTTATGAGCTTCAATCACGGAGATCGGTTGTAACGTGGTGAGATTGAATATTATGACGTCACCGACCCGGTTGGGGCTATTACTGACAGATTGAATATTATTTTGGACTGAATTTGACCCACCGTTGGTATTAATTCCTGTCACCAACAAGGAATCATGAGTAATTGTTTTAGGAGGGGATGGGTAAGCGAGGTAACTGTTGCCGTTTTCATCTGCAGATGACGAAATTGTACATAAACCATGGTGATTAGGGGACGTTTCGATTGTATGCAATAATTTCATGGTGGTGATGTCATAAATATAGATTTGTTCTTCCAATAACACCACCAAGCGAGATTTGGTCAATTTGACTTGAAGAATGGTCGAAGGAAAGATTAAGTCACAGATGGTAGATAGTCTCTTTGTATTGATAAGCTTTAATTTTCTGGGAGAGGAACCAGCTTCTTCACCAAGAGCTACCACCGCAACAAGAGATGTACAATAAAGCATTTCCACTATACCCATCAGCTCCTCTTTTTTGAATTGGAAGCATTTGCCAAACAGAGGCTTGCAATTGAATATTTTGTAGCCGTTATTGAGCCCAATAGCCACACATGAAGCATCTTGATTGAAGGTGATATAATTGACGTTTCCTTCGGAGTGACGCACACTGCTGGCCACAGATGAATTGTCTTCGTTAGTGAAGCTGCGGCTGAGCTGATTGGCCAAGCCGGCTTGTAGCGACGAGCTTGCCTGAGTCTTCAACATTCTTGGGCGCCGTAGATAATGGATGAGATGACGCTATGATTAAACGATAACGATAAGAACAAGCAATGTGATAATGGACCAGATTTTGGGCGAGTGATCGGGGTCACGAGTACGAGGGGCAATTGTGGGGTCGGCGACCGGGGACAGATGGGCTGGATAACGGCAGAGAGGTTCACCGGCTTGGTCTTAGTGGTCAGGTTGATAGTTGTGTTTGATAGATGGATCCGCATAGGTGAGTGGATCCCAGTGTGGAGAGGCCACGTGACCGTGGTTGTACAAAGGGGTTGTTACTAGCGATCAGTGAAGTAACCTAGAGGATGTAGCAGTGGGAGTAGAAGATGGTGACGTGAGGACTGGAGTGTGGCTTACGGGTTAGACGAGGTGTCCAGAATTTTGTGAATTTATTGGTCAAAATTGTTGGTAATTTTGGTGCTTATTGGTGGAATTGTGGTAGAGAAAGTGAGGGTGCAAATACATTAGGCAATAGTGAAAGATGGAAGTAGTGAAAGGTGGAAGTAGTGAAGAGGGGGAAAGGGATTGATTGTATAAGATCGGTATTAATTCTTATCGGTATATATCGCTTCTATGAAGATGCTACTTATATACTATGTAACACTATTTATGTATAATTTATATAATATTTATATTTATTCATATATTATCATATGTAGATATTATCAGATATTATTCATACACAACAAGTATCGTTTATTATTTATGAAGCTTTTCTGTATAACAAACATTCTTTATTAATTATTAAAATATATTTGGTTCTTTCTTTCTCCACTGCCAGTGAAGATATAATCTTAAGACTGTACTTTAATCATTTATCAGAGCACCAGCTGTCAGCTAGATTTGGCTATATCCCAAAAATTCCCTATACCTGTCTAATTAGTCGTCTATTATGAATATGTTGGACATATCAGAGGTTATTTCCGGCCTATATACATAAACTCTTAATTTTTGTTTGTATTTTTTTAGCTTATATATTTCATTGGCCCAATAACAAGCTACTGGTGCTTATCATTATCTTGTTTCCCTCACTGTACTTGATCCTGATCTTAAATTCTTGTTTTAAAACAGTAGCTTCTACTTTTTTCTCTCTTGTTGATGCTATTCTTCACTATTACGCTTCCGTTCACCGTTGCTTATTTAATTCCTGTTGGTTATTTTCAGGTTATTCAAATTTCCATTGTACTTGATTCTTTGCATTGCATGCTATTTTTTGTTCATCAATAAATTTTTTTATTTTCAGTATTGATTTCAGTTTAGATTTTATTTTACTTTTCAATATAACACTTAATGGCTTGTTGTTTGGCAAATACACAATTTTACTCTTCGTACTCGTATAAACCGCCGTTCTTTATTTTATCTACATTTATCTGTGGGAATGAATGTTCCAGTGGATTTGGGTTTGGAATTATTTTTGAAAAAATTGCAAAATTCTTCATAAAACAATAAAAACAGGATATCTACACAAGATAACATTACTCGTTGTAGATCACCTTTACTGATAGAGTTGCAGTACTATATTTTTGTCTTGAGCAGGCATCAAGGGACCAAGTCGATCATAATTGCATTGCCTTGAGAATTCAAACGACAACTCTCTACACAATTAATGGAAGAAGAAAACCATACATAAAATGAAACCTTCCTATCGATAGACAAAAGAGTAGCTTCTAGGCATAAAAATGTACTAAAAGACCAGTCAATTCGATAAAATGAAATGGGTGCAAATGTGTTCAGTCAGTCTAGAGTTGAGTCACCAACCAAGAGGTAAACTTATCGACCATTTGGGGAGTAATCATATGGCCAACGTCTTCCTGGACAAACACCTCAGTGTTGGAGTTTGTGTTTATGAACAGGTCCAACCAAGCAAGTGATATTCTAGTGGGCACCAATTTATCGTCTTTTCCATGAGCAGCAAAGAGTTTGATGTCCATATTGAAGTTCTCATATATGGCAATATCCTGCGAGGAGACATGGCGGTGCAAAGCTTCGGGGTACTTCAATCTTTGGGCATCATTCAAGGGCAATTCTTGATAGTCGTAATAAAACAATTTTTTATCATACGCTACACTGTCCAAAGGAGACTGCAACAAGCGATTGACCAACAACGTGGTTAGGTCAGAGCACCCGACAACCGGATTAAGCACATGCACCAACTTGGGGTAAGCACTGGCAAATCTAATCGAAACATGTCCCCCAAGAGACACTCCATGGAGAGAGGTTCGATACTTAATAGTGGTCCCAAGAGCCTTGTTACGAGGAGAAACAAACCGTTCCAAGTCAAGATAGCTAGGAAGTAAGTCTACCAAGAGCTTGAGGTCCGCCACGTTCCCATCAATGGAACTGATCATGTCAGCAGCATGAGTATCATTACCGTCCTTCCAATCGAGGTTATGTAATGCCTCGATGGTTCTTTCGCCATGGTTCCTGGCATCAAACGTTACACATACAAGAGGCTTCTTGCCCCCCTTGGCATAGTACTGGTCAAGGATATTGTAGCCTAGTGACTCCGACACCTTGTAATGTTGACCCCGGCCATGGACAAGGTACAACACATCAATAGGAATGTCGCCATGGGGCGAGTCCTTTACGTATTGTTCAAGGGGCTGGGCGTTGATGATCCGGGTCCGGATCCCGCCGATAAACGTGGTTTGCTTGGAGTAGGAGTCCAGGTTGTGTTGCCAGACTCTAGACATGGTGTAATAGCGAAGTTGGTGATACCAGAGTTAGGAACGGCGCACTAAATGGATTAATTAGATAATGGTACAGTCGATGATTATACACCCAATTGGAAAGCAGGGGACTACCGACCTTAACAATTCAACTCATAGAGCTCATAATATTAATAAAGCCAATATGTTGAATATATAGATTATGTATTAGCATTTTTGATTCGTTTCTTAGTTGTATTTCATTATTCATAGTTATATATATATATATATATATGAATAATTCAACTCATAGAGCTCATAATATTAATAAACCTAATATATTAAATATATAAATTACGTATTTGCATTTTTAATTGGTTTCTTAGTTGTATTTTATAATTTATAATTCATATATATATATATATATATATATATATATATTTCAATTAATTTCCCGGCTATCAGGATGCTTAATGTTATATATATAAATTATATTTTCTTCAATTAATTGATAGAATTCCCCAGATCTCAGGATATCTATTGTCATACATATATGTTTTCTTCAGTTAATAGATATAATTATCCAGCTACCAGGATATTTAATGTTATATATATATGCATTCTGTTAATTGATATAATTTTCCAGATATAAGGATATTTAATGTTATAATATATATATTTGTTAATAAATATAATTCCCCAGGAATCAGAATATTTAATGTTCTATTACCAATTATCTATTTTTCATTAAATATCATTACAATAATACAAAAAGGACATTATTAATTATTGGTATAATCTAGTTATATATCAAATTAAAACTCAAGCATTAACACCAACTTTTTATTATTGTACAAAAGGTGTAATTATTTATAAATGTTTCATTTTACATTTATACCGAATGGTCCTCAAACGCAATATACAATTATGAATTGTTTTATTTAGTCGATATTCAACGATTGCTTATTATGATTACAGGTCGGGGAATTCGGCACCGTGAGTAGTACCGGATCTACAGTTACACATATCCATTATATAAATATACTAGTACAATATTAGCCATTACCAGAAAGTAGAATAAATACCCCCCATAATAAATGAATTGAATAAATATGATTGATCAAAAAGCTCCGCTAGCCAGCTGCTACCTCCATCCTGTGTTCAACATGGCATTTTTCAAGGCCAATTGCTCATGCTCCTGAAGCTCTTTCTTGCTCAATGTGCTCAGTCTAGACCTAGTGACTGGGAGCTTATCATTTTCGATGATAGGAGGAGAAACCTGGTCGTTGGCCGCAAGATGCATTTCCGGTAACAAAACCTCGCTTGTTTCATTCCCAGTATCATCATCGTCGTCGTCATCATCGTCACCATCTTCTGGCTCCCCAAGTTTTTTCAGCACAAAATCGACCACCTCTCTCCATGACCTCATGCCTCCCATGGAAATATTACCATCTACATCAACGCATTTTTCCACCGGCTTCAAGATCGATACGTTGGGGTAACATTCTTGTAGCATCACCAATTGTCTTTTAGTGATGGGATGGGCGTACATGGAATTGGTTAAGGCCAAAGCAGCCACTATGGGTTTGGGACCATAGATGTTGTTGGTAAGGACGGTATTGTCAGTGTTTCTATTAGCAGCGGGCTTTTGATTTTGAGGAAGAGGCCATGTGTGAAGAATATCGGTCAATAAATTATCCGATAATCCATTGATTAATTTGGCAAGTGTGTTGGCCGATAACGGGGCCAAGAGAAGCACATCGGTCCATTTCTGCAACTCCGGGGCCAACGACGTTTGAAACGATGGCTTGACGGCCCCATGGAGCTGATGCTCGATTTTAGAAGCAATATAATAAGTTTCTCCATCATCAGCAAACCATACCTTGACCCCTAGATTAGCAAATTTATATAATTTATCAGTCAAGAACCATTCGGCTGCTCTTGTCAATACCACTTGAATTTCTAATTTGGCCGGTGTATATAGTTCAAACAATTTTTCAATGATCATAAAAATGTTCTTTTGGATAGATATACACCCGGTTATACCAATTAAAAGATGCAATTTTCGTGGGGTGGGGTCAGGATGCAGAGAATGGAAAAGAGAGTTGGGGATTTCGAAAGTACGGGTTCCGTCACCAAATGCGGTTCCTGTAATTTTGCTGGTTTCATTTACAAATAGATCGTTTGCAGCAGTTTTCACATCGGGCTCAGCATTAGAATCACGGCCATCAACAATACTGGCACGAAGTGGAGACGTCTTGGGCGACAGCAGGTCCTTATTGATTTCATTGGTCAATTCTATGGGGGTTTTTGTTTCGTCTTCCTTGGTTAATCCATGATTATTAGGCGTCAAATCATCATCAGGCATGGCAAATGATGGATGAACAGGAGGAGAGTCCACTTCAGTAAAACTATTCTTGAGTGAGCTTTCGTTGTTGTGATTTGATAATTTGGATCTATCCAAAGTTTTATTGTGAATATCCGAGGCTGGCGAAATACATGGTTTCAAGCTAAGGTCTTGTTTTACCTTTAGTGATGGAAGGGACTTCTTGGGTTTGTGAGGAATTGGAGCCACAATTGACTGTTGAGAAGCCATTGCAGAACCGGGGGCGGTGGCCGAGGAAGATGAGGATTCCGGAGGGTCATGGGCCAATGGGTCACGGCTCATGATGGGGAGATGATCGAGGATTTGAAAGGGTTACTGATAGTGGATTTGACAGGAGGTTTATCGGGGTAGGATAGACCGGGGAGGTCACGTGCACGGAGTTGGAAGGTTCGGGATATCAAAAGCCAGAGAGATAAGAAGATTGGTAAAAATGGCAAAAAAAAAAGCTGAAGGAACAAATTTTAGATATCGGAGATATTTTAAATTGACACCAGTCTCGTGATACGAAAGCTCACAAGGTTTTTAGGGATACTAATCCTGGGGTATTGCGATGGGGGAACGTCATCAGGGCCATGTGACACATTGACGACATTTAGACCCTGCGTGGGACATTGTCGCGTGGCGTGGGTCATCAGCGACATTTTGTCAGTATATACCCGGGCGTCCCCGCACCCACACGTGACCCGACGACATTCCCCATGTCGCGAATCGCCCAACGTGGAGTTAACAGCCCAACGACATTCAGATCGAGATCAGCTAGTCGCGGGGACAAGTGGCAAAACACCAGGGCCAGGCCGATTTGCCACTCATCCAGCAAAACCACGCGATTGACAACGACCCAGGCGGCTAGGCTACCTGATTGGCCAGCTTGCGGGTTGGATTCCCCGTTTCAATATGGCGTGCTTTTGGGGGGGGGGGGACTCGAACCCTCCTTTGCTTGCCCCCATCCGATCAAGATAGTGTCCCCACGTGATCTGCCATTAATATACTCAACAAAGCCACATGATGGTCACAACCGTCTCTCGCACGTGTTGGGGTCAAAGTGGTGGTTCAGGTTCATCCCCCTAACCACCCACATTTTGGCCTCAGTGACCTGGCTTATATAAGCAAGAATTTAACTTAATATTCAAGTTAACATTTGTTGTATCAATTGGTTGGGATCTTACCCCTCTAATAACATGTCACCTAAACCCCAACCAGTAAGTTATTTGGTAATGACCCCAATAAATTTCCGCCAATGACGCGCCACTTTTGGGAGAGTGGCCGCCTTTATGCAGTCTGCTCACCTATACTGCAATATAAACCCACCCAACCATTTTTAACCACCAGTTTTGTTTCCCTTTTGTTTTCCCCAAAACATTCTACAAAAACAACATCAATTCCATCATGGCCCCAGCAGCTTACTCCGACATCCAAAAGCCCACCAACGACTTGCTCAACAAGGACTTCTTCCACTTGGCCACTGCCGCCGTTGATGTCAAGTCTGTCGCTCCTAATGGAGTTACTTTCACTGTCAAAGGTAAGACTGTTAAGGACAACTCAATTGCTGCTTCTGTTGATGCCAAGTATGTTGACAAGGCCACTGGTTTGACCTTGACTCAAGGCTGGAACAATGCCAACTCCTTGAACACCAAGATCGAGTTGTCTGAATTGTTGACCCCAGGTTTGAAGGGTGAATTGGACACTACTGTGGTTCCAAATGGTGCTAGAAATGCTAGATTGAACTTTTTCTACCAACAATCCGTGGTCAATGCTCGTTTGTTCTTTGACTTGTTGAAGGGTCCAATTGCTACCGCCGACTTGACCGTTGCTCAAGATGGTTTCACTGCCGGTGCCGAATTGGGTTATGACATTGCTTCTGCTAAGGTCAACAAGTACTCGGTTGGTGTTGGTTACACCAACTTGAACTACGCCTTGGCCGCCACCGCCACCTCCAACTTGTCTGTTTTCACTGCCGCTTACTTCCACAAGGTTTCTCCTTTGGTTGAAGTCGGTGCCAAGACCACCTGGGACTCCGTCAAGTCCTCCAATGTCAACGTTGAATTTGCTACCAAGTACTCCTTGGACAAGACCGCTTTCGTCAAGGCCAAGATTGCTGACTCTGGTTTGACTGCCTTGGCTTACTCCCAAGAATTGAGACCTGGTGTCAGATTAGGTTTAGGTGCTTCTTTCGATGCCCTTAAGTTGGCCGAACCTGTCCACAAATTGGGTTTCTCTTTGTCTTTCACTGCTTAGACTGATTGACTCTCGCGTTTTTGATCAATTGCTAAGATTATAATTGACTTGTCAACTCAGTAGATTCTCCTTTATGTAATGATAATATATGTGGACCTTTAACCCCGTAACATCACCCCTCTCTTGGCCTTTTTGGCCTTTGGCCCTTTTGCCAACTGCTACCTAAACCCCGAGTCGACCTTATAACATTAAATATAGCTTATATGCACTCTACACGTGATCAGCATCACGTGACAGATATCCATTTCAAATCTTTACTGCTTAGTTTACCAAACCCATCATGTCCATCAAGACCCCCGGTACCACAGCGGCCGTTTCGCCGGCACCAGGCGATGCATCCAAGTCTGGTCTTACCCCAAATAGTCTTTCTGGATCAGGAAAACCCCGTCCGTCCGTGGCACAAGTGTCTAGACCGTTTTTCACGTCTGCCGAATTATCATATCTCCATTCATTGACCATCCCTGAATCGAAAAAACTAGTGTTTATGCAAAGAAAGTATCAGATCTTTCAGTTCTTGTTTCAGATCGTCAAAGCGCATAAATTTCCGCTTCGGGTGTTGAATACTTCCATGAATTATTATCAAAGATTCTATCTTTTCAACAAGTTTGAAGAGGAAGACTCCGATTCTACCGAAGACAACAAGCTTGAAAAGGACCCATATATTGTGGCCATCACCTGTTTGTTTTTGGCCACCAAAAACGAGGATTGTATCAAGAAATTACGGGATATACAAACTGTGGCTAACAAAATCAGAGATATCGACGAGTCCAACAAGAGTTTGGGATCCAGTAACGGGTCGCTGGGGTCCCGCAACTCCGAATCGGTGGTAGAAATGCAGCGCAAATGTATCATGAGTCTTGAATTCAAGTTGTTGCAATTGATCAAGTTTGATTTCATCAATGGAACGGCATTAACTTTGGATTCCATCGACACTTTGACGGTCCAGTTTTCCAAGAAGTTGGGCATCAACTACAAGCTTTCGTTATTCAGCTGGTTGATTGCTTTTGATATCATGTCCACACCATTATGCTTGATGATCCCATCGCATTGTATTGCTTTGGCAATAATTATAGTCACTCTCAACTTGAAACCTTCGGAAATCACCACTAAATTCACTCCCGTCGACGAAAACGGCATTGCATTGGAAGATATCTTAGAAAGTATCGATAGTTATGAACAATTTAGATGTCCTGAACCGTTGGTGAATGAAGCAATCATCTATGTTCTTGATTACTACATCCACCAAATGAATTATTCCATCTTGAATGAATATATTCCTGCCATAGATAAGGAGACTGGAAAGGAACAGGTGTTTAAATTCATGGAATTAAAGTCTAGATTCAATGATTTGACCAAAATGAACCAGAGTTCCACTTTGAAGAGACTGTTGTTAGAGCAGGATGAATACTTAAAGGTATGGGATTACTCGGTGGCATTGAAGGGCTCAGCTCGGTTCATGTTGAGTAATAAGAGAAGACGGTTTTCTCAAGAGATCACTGCAGAGAAACACGAGGATTCACCAAGGGAAAACAACGTGGTGGTATAAAAAATAATCAATTACATGCTTCTAAAGTCAATTTTCGCCCACTATCGCTGAAAATTTGGATATTATGGTGGTATTAACTTTAGCTTCAAATTATGTAATATATGTATAATAGTAGCCATAATCAACAGATCAGATGGCGTTGTATGGTTGTAACCATTTAATGTGATGGCTAACAATGCAAAATTGGGGCTGCCCCTCCCCATTGAAGTTGGCTAAGTTGGCTAAGTTGGCTAAGTTGGCTAAGTTGTCTAAGTTGACTAAGTTGACTAAAAGATTCAACAAGTTTTGCTAATCGACCTTATAGCTGACCACGGTGCCAACCTTATGTAAATCGGTACTGAAAGAGGTGAAATTGACCTGCTCCACATCTCCCTCCAACATTTTCTGATCGCCATTGGTATCAGACCACTCAATTGGTACATTGGCAGGATTATTAGGATCTGTGTAAACCATCACATTAAAGGTATATTCGTCATCTTTCAACATGGGCAAATACGAGACCAGCGATGTGATCTGCCGTATGATTGTCTGGATCTCTTTTTTGGTTGCTTCCCTGGTCTTGCCAGTAATTGCCTCTTCGTTTTCATTGGTCTCCATCACATCTATATTGAATTCCCATCTTTCGACCGTTTCCACCGTAGTTTTCGATACTATCACCAATACCAACTTGACAATTCGCTTCCCGTAGATCCACTTCTTGATTTGGTCCATGATCTTTCCTATATACTCCTTGACATCATCGTCTACATTGACTAGGAGTGGTAAATCATACTTCTTGACGGTTTGAAAGTCTTCGGCCGGGTAAATTCCTCTTTGAAAAAGAATGCTGTTGATGGCAAACTCAAAGTAGTCGCTCACGATCTTGCTTGATCCTTTGAGCGCAAGCTTCGACGGGTCCTGGCTGGTCATTGTAGTTGGCGTTAGGATCATAACATTCTATTAAAAGGTAGACAGCGAGTCACGTGACTTCATGGAACCAACCAAAAAATGGGTACTAAACGGAATGATTTTGGAGATAAATGGGGCGGAAAAAGCAAGTGGGGGTTGGAAGAAGGTTATTAGAGAAGCATGGAAAGCTAAGTGGGGCTTTATTTGAAATTTTTCCTGACTCTTTGGGCCGTTTACGTCCGTTTACGTCCGTTTACGTCGCTCATGTCCCTTTTGGACCCAAAAAAACCCCAAAAAAATACACCATGAAGTCCACAATAATAACTACAAAAATTCGTCATTGTTAATTAAGCCAGAATGTTCCTTCAAACTGCCCAAACTGGCACCAGAAATTAGTAATTATTGGTGTTGATTGGATCAAAACGGTTGATCTGACCCTTTGCACGACCCTCTTTAGATAACAACTGCAAAAAGAACCATCTCAACGTCAACCACCTTTAATCAACCATCATGGTAAGTATGGACAGTAGTCGTGATGGCAGACACAACTAACGCCGCAGCAACACGGAGTTAAACGGGTCCATCTTTCGGAAGAGGCCGTGCAAGCCAAAATCATCAAAGATCAAGCCAAAATCACCCACTATAAAAAGGTGATGGAACAAGTGGCCCAATTAAGGACCAACCAAGACTATTCCTTGGAAACTTTGGAGAAAAACACCCAATTGCTAATGCTAAATCCCGAATTCTACACGGGCTGGAACCATAGAAGGGAGATCTTACTACATAACCAGGGTCCACAGTATCAAGAGCTTCTTGAAGACGACTTGAAGTTGTTGATGGGTATACTTAAAAGATTTCCCAAGTCGTATTGGATTTGGAACCATCGCAAATGGTGCTTGTTTGAATTAGTGAAGTTGGGCAAGGTCAATTGGGGGTACGAATTCGCAGTAGTATCCAAATTGTTGGAGTTGGATAGCAGAAATTATCATGGATGGCAATATAGAAGGTTTGTGGTGGAAAATATTGAGGCCCAAACCACTCAGGTCAAGGGAGACTCGGCAGACTCGGCTTTATTGGACATTAGTATCAAAGAATTTGAATACACCACCTCCAAAATTAATAATAACATTTCTAATTTCTCAGCATGGCACAATAGAAGCCAACTTATTCCCAAGATCTTCCAGTTGGTGGAAAAAACCACGGATTCAGAATTCCCCAGTACTGTTGACCTCTTCAAAAAACCTTATAATCTTTTGTTGCACGAATTGGAGCTCATAAAGACCGGGATGTACATGGACAGTGAAGACACTTCAGTGTGGCTTTATTTATATTGGCTCTTGACTGAAGATTTGTTTGTCAGTGATTTAAAATCCAATACCAATGACACGTCATACTTGGAAATACTTAACCAACAACTACAAGAAGTAGAACAAGTGAACGAATTGGAGAAAGATGACAGTCCCGAAGGCTTGGACAACACCTGGTGCTTGAAAACTATTATTTTAATTAGAGGTCTTATTCAGAAGGAACAAGCAAAGGAAATTTTGACCGATGATATCAAGGAGTGCTTAAGGACCTTGATCCAAATCGATCCGTTGAGAAAGGGCAAATATTTGGACCAGTTGGACGGGAAAGCGTCGGTTATACCCGTATGATACATCAATAAAGGGGTGTTGTATCAACAAAATCTCATTGGAATATCGGGTAAATTGACTTGATTAGTCTACTCACTATACCAATAATCAAAAATGGCTCATCGACAATATTTGCTTCGCTTTATTGCGCACCAATTTAATTGCTAGTATTGAAAACATTACCGTTTATTTCACCAATTGACTGCTGTGGTGCAAATGAATCTTATTCGGGAGATATTTTCTGGAATTTTTTGGTCAGTCGACCGTTGCTTCAAAAATCAGGTTAATCCATTAGATTGCGTGATACTCATGCTAGGTTTAATTTATCATGAAACCTTGTCATGTCTTTCAAAAGTTTAATATGCACCGAAAAATTATAAGAAGCAACATATAAGTGAAACAAATAAGTTGGAAGTTAATGATGCAATCAAAAAGTATAAGGCATATACAAATACTTTGTGATGTATTCAAATACTATAAGTTGCAAGCAAACACCATGCAATGCAATAAAAAAGTATAAGTTGCGTGCAAAAACGATGCGATGCAACAAAAAAGTATATGATGTACATTCAAACTTTGTAATGCCATTGGAAACTATGTTCTGGTAGTATAAAGCTTGCAATGCAATTCAAAACTATAAACAGTACCTCAAAACTTTGTGCTACAAGTAAGAACTATAAATTGCAGCTAATAACTTTCTGATGCAAACGAAAACTATAATATACCATCATGTAATAACTCTTCAAATGTAATAGTCAGAGGTTCCGTAATCAAAAATTAATTAGGGTATGATTTATCGAAATAAGTTTATCAAGTTATAAAAAGTTAGTAGATAACTTTTCACCAAAAAAATAATAAAAAGTGGAACAAAAAAACAAAAAAACAAAAATTATCAAAGAATTAGTTTTACAATAACCTCTGCCCTTTATTATTTCGAAATTTATGGCAAGGCCATTTGTAATACGAACTCGATTAAATTCAACAAATAAAGAATCTGATATAGTTCAAAATCTCAAATGGGGTTTATGAATAATTTCTGGAACAAATGGAATTAACGGCAGCTACAAACACTATTCTGGCTGCGAACATCTACAGAAATGCCCAGTTGAAGAATGGTAATTGATTTAACTGTTCGAGGTCAGTATTAAGAGAGCTTCAGAGAAGGTCTTTGATAGAAGGAAATTTTGAGACCTCTAATACTCTAGAGTAGTACAAACGAGAGTCAATTATACTTAGTGGTTGCCTTTTTAGTAGAATATCTTAGCTTTAATTACCATTAGATTAATCTCCAACACCGGTTCAAATAATTGCTAAAAGTATACTAAAAAAACGAAAATTGGCCAAAAAAAAAAAAAAGAAAGAAAGAAATACAAAGCACAACTGGATATATCTCAAAGTGTGACGTTTACAGTCTAAAACCTGTTCGTTTAACTCGTTCAATTGGTGTAGACTGATATTTTGAAGTTATAGGTAGTACCCCAGGTCGGCACGTGACTGAAAAATTTAAGGTACTTCCTCATCGCTTCATCTCATCTCATCTATAACACCAAAATGGCCAAAACAGGTAGAGGAAGACGTGCTGAAAAGAAAGCCAAAGAGGAACACGAAGACAATGAGCCCCGCTTTGAACAGCCCGAAGAAAATGGGTCCACTGAAGCTTTGAACGAGCCAAAAACTCCATTTTTTGGGTTGGTTGATGCCAATGAACTCGATTATTTCAAACAAACAGAATCCACATTGAACATCGATGCCTTCGACAGTCCCGAGGAAAGAGAAGGATTCATCCGGTCTGTGTTGGAGGAAGCAAAGGGAAAGGAGCTCAAGTTGGTGACCAACCAGATCTGCTCCAAATTGATGGAAAGATTGGTGTTGTTTTCCAGTGATAGCCAACTTAAGAATATCTTCCATCTGTTTCTTAACCATTTCGACTCGTTATCGTATCACAAGTATGCATCGCATGTGTTGGAAACATTGTTGGTGAGGTCAGCTAGACTAGTGGAAAAAGAATTGGTGGGTGAAGATGCAGAGGTCGATGAAGAACAAGACGAATCCGGAGATATTCAAATCACCATGGAGACACTTTTCATTAGAATGTTGAATGAACTCAAACCCACGGTTAAAACAATGATCAACCATCAGTATGCATCCCATGTGTTGCGATTAATTATTTTAATACTTTCAGGAAGAGAATTACCATCTACCACGGTATCCAATTCCACATTAAGATCCAAGAAGTCTAAGATTGCCAGAAAAATGATTGAAATCAAGGACAACGAGGATTTCAATAAAAGTTACCAAATCCCAAACTCGTTCAAAGATGAATTGAGAGATGTGTGTCAAATCGTAGCCAAAAATCAAGATATACAATCGATGAGACAATTATCGATCGATAAAATTGCATCGCCGGTGATTCAATTGTTATTGCAAGTCGAAGGTCTTATAGATAAGGAAAGAACCCTTTGGCATTTGATTTTCTTGAAGGATACCGAAGGTAAAGATGATAAAGAAGGTGCCTTTGTTGAGCATCTTTTGTCAGATCCAGTAGGATCTCATTTCTTGGAATCCATAATTAAAAATCAAGGTGTCAGAGGAAAATACATTGAAAGACTCTATACTCTTTATATGAGGGATCGGGTATTGAAATTAAGTAAAAGATCAACCACCGGAGTATATATCATTCAAGCGTTACTTTTCAAATTAAAACCTAGGGAAGTGGAGCATATTTTGGATGAAATCATCCCCGAGTTAGCCAATTTGATCAGTATATCCGAAAACCAGAATTTGGATCTCGGTCAAAAAGTGATTGATGGATCAATTTCAAGAGGCAATTATAGAAGGGATGAATTGATAGAACAATTATTCAAGAAGTTCGCTCCCAATTATGATCCCTCGAATCCTTCCAATGATACTTCTAGTGAATTTTTGGAAAATGTTCTTCAATTAACTGGTTCTACTCTTGGTAACAAAAGAGATGATTGGCCTACTGCTGAAGAAAGAAGAAGAGCATTATTCTTGGAAAAATTAATGGAATACGATGGAAAGTTTAGAATTTGTGTGTGGTTGAATTTCATGGCATTACCGATAGAAAGATTGATTCAAATGTGTTTCCATGGAGTGTTTTCCCACGTGGTTGAACATTCTTTAGAATTGGTTCGTGGTGAAGAAGGTGAGCAGGAACCAAAGGCACAATTGATCTTGAGAAAGAGATTTCTCAACCAATTCCAAAATCAAATCGTTGACCTAGCAGTCAATTCGTATGGATCTCATATTGTGGACAAGTTATGGGATTTCACGATATTCTTACCCATGTACAAGGATAAAATAGCCACCGAATTATTGAAAGAATCTCACAAGGTCAAAGAAAGTACTTACGGTAGATTGGTTTGGAAGAACTGGTCGATGGAATTGTTTGTAAGAAGAAAGTTCGACTGGAAGGCCCTAATCAAAGATCAAGAGCGTGCATTCTATGGTGAAAACGAAGAAGAATCTGGTAGTAGAGCAAAGAAACCAATTGAGTTGAAGATGGAGAAATTGCTTGAAGAAAAGAAAATCAAAGAAGAAAAGGCCCAAAAGGCCCAGCAAGGGTACTTGAAGAGAAAATTAGAGGAAGACTTGGGTGAGGACCACGAGAGGAAGACCAAATTGAGAGGAAGAAGAAGAGTATGATATAAACTGTCAAGAATTAGTGTAATAATGCATTAGAATGGGGTAGTATAAAATTAGTATAAGAATAGATAAATACGTTAAGAACTCATCAAGAAATATTGTAGTCTAGTATTCAGTTATGTAATGGAAGCAGGAACTATTATTGGTATATAAAGCTGCAAAAACAGTGTAGGAATAATCCCAAGAAATGGCTGCGAAAAATACGGGCCATACAATATATCTCCTAATATCGAATACTTTTTATTTTATATACAATTATGAGTCTATTATTTACAAGAATCAAGAATCTAATCTAGTAGTGGGTGCTGGGACTAATTATTAGTTGTTTCGATGTAGTATTCTCCCAATCTTTCCTTTCCTACACTGGTAGGGCTTTCGACAACCGGATCAACACCCGATTGGTTCTTGGGAAAGGCAATCACATCTCTGATACTTTGGCTCCCTACAAGCATAGCACACATTCTATCGAACCCGATAGCAAGACCAGCGTGTGGAGGACACCCCATGCTCAATGCCTTCAACAAGTGGCCAAACAAGGCTTGGTAGTTGGTGATGCCCAAAATCTGTTCGAAAATATACTGTTGTAAGTCTGCATCATGAATTCTTCTGGAGCCACCACCGACTTCAACTCCATTGATGACAAGATCGTAATGCTCACCTCTTACTTTGAGAGGATTGGTTTCCAATAGTTCATAATCTTCAAGCTTGGCCATGGTGAATGGATGGTGGGTCGATTCAAATGAAGAGAAATCGTATGAAGGGAAATCATCAGTGGACTTCGAGGTATCTACGGGGTTGAACAATGGGAAATTGACCACCCATGACCCCACAAATATATCGTCTCTAGCATAATCCGTGGTGACTACGCCATTACTCAAGAGCGGACGGTTCCATTTATCGGGGAATTCAGTCAATGCCAATTGACGGAATCTTCCCAAGGGAGTTGGGTTCTCATAGGAAAGGTCACTTCTGTTTGAAAAGGCAATGATATCACCTTCACTCAAATCTAGCAATGAATTTAGCTGTTGGTGATTAAAAGTAGCGGTTTTCGAAAGGACTCCCTTTTCAACAAACTTTTGGTACCAATTAGTAGCCAAATCCGGTGTTTTTATAGGAAGAACAATGGGCTTTCTTCTAGAATAGTTTGCTTTGTCAACTAGAGAGCTGGGGATTTTATAGGGAGAAGAAAGGGCACCTTTGAGTACACATGCTTCAACCACAGGAAAGTCGGGGTTGGAAGATACAAAGTGGTGTGACAACGTATGGAATTTCAAGCTGGATCTCAAGTCTGGTTTGTCTATACCATAGTTTGCCAAGGCATCCACATAGTCAAGCTTGGTGAATTCCAAGCCAGGGTTGGGGTGTTGAGATTCCAGATTCACTGGAACAAGAACTTCGCCGTCCCCCAACTTGTAGATTTGTTTGTGTTGGCTCTTCCATATGGTGTTGATTATGTCTTCGACCACCACGCCCACCTGGTCACTGTTGTTGATGTAGCTCATTTCTAGATCAATCTGGGTGAATTCGGGCTGTCTATCGGATCTCAAGTCTTCATCTCGGAAACACTTGGCCAATTGGAAGTAACGGGTGAACCCTGACGACATCAATATTTGCTTGTACTGCTGGGGCAGCTGGGGCAATGCATAGAACTGGCCTTGTTGCCTGGTAGGAACCAAGAATTCCCGGGCACCTTCCGGAGTAGACTTGAAAAGTAAAGGGGTCTCGATTTCAGTAAAGCCATGGTTATTGATCAACACCTGCCTGGTGACCATGGCGGCGTTGCTTCTGGTACGCAAGGCATTCTGGTACTTGGGGGTACGAAGCTGGAGGTACCTGAATTGGGCCGGGAGTTCTTGGGGATTGGAATGCTTCAATTTGTCCAATCTGGCCGCATCCAAGTTGGAGCTGTTGAGAACCTGGAAGTCCTCGACAACGAGCTCCCATAAGGTGTCGCCACCGGCCTGTTTGCGCTGGACAAACCCCGAAACACTGACGGAATCTTCCACTCCACATTGTTTAAGTCTGGAGAAAAGGTGTTCGCTGGTGAACTCGGGAGTCATGAGGAGCTGGGTGATTCCCGACGTGTCTCTGAGCTCCGCAAAGCTCCTGGCCGCCCGGACTCGGGGCTTTCTGTGGATATGGCCGTTGAGGGTGACTTTGTAGTTGTTGTTGGCGAGGATGGAGTCCAAGTTGTGGTTGATTTGACCGATGGAATGGGTGGCTGTAGGGAAGTGAAATTTGGATAGAGTGGCGGCTTTGGGTGGAAGAATGGAATATCTTCGGGCAGCCGGAAGCCCTGCTCTGGAGAAGCCTAGCTTGAGCCGTTTTAGCATGGTTGGTGGTGTTGGAGAATACTGGTGGTGTGATTATGTAATGGGATGGCTGGTCCCAATTAGGCAATGCGGCTGCAACTGGTAGTCTACTAATTGACTGATACGGAGCCACCCACCGTGTGGAAGGGTTTGGCACGGTCTGTGTGGGGCTGAGTTCTGGCAGTTAAGCTGTAAAAATATCCTGTGGCTTTTAATCGGTTGTTTTCCATGAAAAATGGGCGATTTGATGGTTATCACTGATGGGACCAGGTCCATGGCTTGATTGATGACAATAACCACCAAATCTACCATATTATGTGGTGTTTTGTGGGTATACTAGGGCATTTAAGATTTCTGAATATTTTAGCATACAATTGTGAAATTTGAGCCAATTTTGGTGAAGGTTGACGGAGCTCTTGTGCTGACGAGCAGAAGCATGGAAATACCATAGAAAAAGGCAATAAGAATTGTCCAAAAGGAAATAGAAATTATCCAAAAAGAAATCGAAATTGTTCAAAAGGCAATAAGAACTGTCCAAAAGTAAATAGGAATTGTTCAAAAGGCAATAGGAATTTTCCAAAAGACAATAGGAATTATTCAAAAAAGATGAGAAGCTAATTGGCCTGCTAGTTAATTATTCAAATTCCTGAAAACCAAACATGCAATCAAGATGTCGAATGAGTCATTTGGCCATTTGCCCTTGAGAATTCTTCGATCAGGTAAATATTCAATATGTGTTCCAGTAGGCTATTTAATAGGCTATCAATTTGCTAGAAATAAAATTCGTATTCTAACAAACTAGTTGATATATCTATAATCGAATGATTCAAAAAAGAGTCATTGGCAAATATACCACTTGTCAATATTTCAATATTTTTTAGTTTTTTGTATCTGAAATATTATCTCTGTAGAAAACTATAACCTGTGGTTTTCCTTAAGTGTAGCTTGAAAAAGGTATAAAAGTAACAATAGAAGCTCTACAAAAGGGATAGGCTTACATGAAACTTCGAAGCTGACATTTTGGCTGATTTGTTCAACGTTATTGCAAACTATGGTGTTGCAAGTTTCGCAACTGTCTTGGGTGCAAAATAGGCACCTTCCATTGTAGGCAAAAGGCAACTCGGTCTAATAAATATTCTTCCTGTCTTAAGAAATTTGTACTCGTAGTCTAAGGTTATTATCTATATTGTACGATGGTCTGTGAAAATAGCAACAAGGTGTGCTTTCTTGACGATATAGCTGACCATGGAACGGAAGATTTAATCTGTGCCTTCCATCAATTCTGCTAATACCCTTCGTCTTTTCGTGTTTTGCTCGTTGATATGTCAGATATATCAGAAGTACGGGTTGCCTCTGAGACAATGAGGGCAGTAGCTTGTCTCCTTCTTAGTATATCCGTGCCAGCCAGATAGATAACCGGCAGGTATTTCCTATTAAACGGCTTTGACTTTGAAGATGAGCAGCCGGTAGATTGGTGAATGTAGTTGATGATCTAGTATTGCAGAAAAGCGGTTTGTGGAGAGGAAAGGAACTTTCCACTTCTTGTTGTAGTCTTTTCAAAACCATCAAGTGAATTCATTGGTGCTATGATGGAAAAACAGGGTACTTTCGTTCACATGCAAATTCAAGGTAGACCTGTAAATACTGAAGTCATTTCAGCTGCCACAGCTGGTTTGTTTTTGATAGTTCAACCGGTGTCGTTTTGCTGGTATTGCTCGTTTCGATGATTTCGATAATTCGATGGCTCCGATGACTCCGAAGTCGTCGTTGACCACAAAGCGCTGGTTTACAAGGATATCGACTCAACTGTTTCCTTAAATGAACCGATAACCCGTTTGGGCCAGGTTGGTTGTGGCCTGGTGAGTTTTATATAGATTTTGCAGCAATTGATATTGCAAGACAGGACAGCCAAAGTTGGAGTGAGTCTAAACAGCCAACAGAGCCATCGTAGCGACCAAAATGGGCAGTTTGCTCTGAATCGGTAGGGAATGGTATTCTAATGGGGCAGTTTCTTCTAGCTGTCCCCCAGTTGACTGGCTACTGTGGTGGTAGGCTCCAGGTTCAGATCTGTCGCAGTAGGTAGGCAGGAGCGGCGGTGCGATTTACAGTGATTTACGGTACTTGATGAAGTGGTGTTGTGGCGACTGGCGACGACATACCGCGGAAGATAGGGAGGGTTTGGGCCCCTTTCAGCGAGATATGGACTAGAGCCAGCGTCTTAGAGAGCCAATCTCGACATCACTACTCAATACCCCAATTGTGGTGCCCTTTTTCCAGCCCTTTGACCGTTGGCAGGTAGGACCATCGCGGTAGATCTGGTGAGCCCTCGCGGTATCTTTCCAGGAAACTCGCGGTATCTCCCGGGGAAGCTCGCGGTGTTTGGTGGAAAATCCCTCCCCACGCGTCCATTATATAAATACCCGCTAAAATAGACATATTTTATAGGTATCTGATTGCTTGTATCTCCTTCAACACCCACTGACCACACCATCAGTGCCAGGACAATTCGAGCCCCCAATTAAGACATGCAAATAAGCGGGCTATTCAGCGCCAGCAAACGGCTCGTCTTTGTGCTTGCTGGTATCAATGTCATTGTGGTTCTAGGGATATTAATCTACTTAAAGGGGATTCCCCAGGACTTCAATGCCAGCGATATTTCCATTTCTTCGTTGACCAGCAAGTACGACTTCAGCTACTTGAAGGGATGGTCCAGTAGCTCCAGCAGCACTGGCAACAACGAGACTTCTACGTTGGACAAGTTGGGATACGTGTTGAAGCCTGGAAATGTCCAGTTCAAATTCATCAATCCCAAGAACAAACAAGGCGATCCTAGCCAGATCCTCAGTATCAACAGTAAGACGTATTCCGAAGTCATGAATCAAAAGGTGTCGGGCCCCAAGGATTATGATCTTTCGCAAATTCTGGTGCCGCAAGACTCGTCGCAATATGACCATGCCAATGCCACCATTATCGCGTTGGTCAGAAACGAAGAGGCCAGTGCCATCGGCAAAACCATCAAGAGATTCGAGGCCAGCTTCAATAGTAAGTTCAAGTATCCATATACCTTCATCAATGATGTGGAGTTCACCGAAAAGTTCAAAACCAAGATAAGAGCTTATTCCGATGCTCCTATGGATTTTATAACTATCCCTTCAGACATGTGGGATCGTCCTAGCTCCGTCGATGTGGAAAAGGCTTCCAAAGCAATGGATGCCATGGAAAAAATGGATGTGGCTTATGCCCAAAAGCTTTCCTACCACAACATGTGTCGTTTTTATCTGGGGAATCTCTTCAATTTACCGGAAATGAAAAAGTACCGTTACTACTGGAGAATCGAGCCCAACGTCGATTTCTATACTGATATCCAGTACGACGTGTTCAAGTATATGGAGGCCAAGAAACGAGTTTATGGATTCACCATCAATTTATATGATATTGATCAATCGGTGGCCTCTCTTTGGACAGATACTTTGAAATGGTTGAACCGAGGTGATAACTATAAATACGTCAATACAAACGGTGCTTTCCAATGGTTATTGGACGATTTACAGAATCCTGGTAAGGCAAAGACCACCAAGGGATATTCTACTTGTCATTTTTGGTCCAACTTTGAAATTGCCGATATGGATTTCTTCAGAAGTGAAGCTTATACAGAATGGTTCAAATTTTTAGATTCCACGGGTAATTTCTATTATGAAAGATGGGGAGATGCTCCAGTGCATTCCATGGGTTTGGCGTTGTTTGCTGATAAGAAAGATGTCCATTGGTTTAGAGATATTGGATATTTCCATGACCCATACTTGAATTGTCCCAATAATGATAATACTGAACGTTGTGATATGGCTCATTTCAGCAGATGGGAACATTTGGCCGATCAAAACTGTATGGCTAATTGGATTGATTATTCGATCGATGGAAATGACGTGTATTAATTGCAATTAAAGTGGAATCTTCGACTTTTTGGTTCGCCAGGTGTCTACAAATATACAACACAACGGTAATTGTTTTATTAAAGGAGCTTTATTAAATATGCTAAAATTTATTATAATCATCGAATCTGTAATATCATGAACAACGTAAACTAGGAGAAAATTGGAAAGTAAAGTTACCAATCTATACTATGGAACCCTTGACCAAGTAGATCACATCACCGTTATGGAAAGAAGCATTGACTCGATCGCTGGCTTTGACCAAAGAGGGCAGATCGGCGGCCAATTTGAATATATTCAACCGTTCATCCGAGTCGTTGGTGGAGTTGTTGAAGTTTCTTATGTTCAATTGATCAGCAATCGAATCCAAAGCTCTTCCAACCGGCCAATTCTTCGATACATAGAGCGGTTTTCTATCCTTTTCAATATTAATGTTGGAGAATTCCTCGGTCTCCTTGATGTCGGTGTCACATTTACTGGGGTTAATGTAGAGACACCAAAGATATATTCTATCACCCACGGCTATCTTGACATCACCTTTAGCTTGCTTACGCAAAGTAGCCAAATCCACTATGGACGATGTCTTGGATGGTTTGGAAGTACTGTTTTTGGCCTTGAACCATTTACCCATCGATAATCCTCTAGAGGACGACCCTTTTTGTACTTCCAAGAACTTATTCAACTTTGAAAATGCATTGGTGGTGGCCTTAGCAGCATCGCCTACTCTGAACTGTTTTTCCAAGATGGTGGTGGGCTTTGGCTTGGCGGCTGCCAACTTTTGATCTATGATTTTTTTATCGGCGTCTCTATCAGGGAATAATGAATTGACCTTAACATGATGACTATAAGAGTTTGGTGATGTATTTGCTTGATTAAACTTGGCTTTTCCAACACATTCGTGCAGGTCAAGAGTGCGGTGATTGGAGCAGTAAGTGTGGTTGCAAAACTCACACTGGAACGGTAAGAAATCAAGCTGGTTGCATTTGTAGCAGTTCTTGCCGATATCTATTATTCCTTGGTCGTCTTTATTAGGGGCTTTTGTCTTGTCTATAAAGAGTTTGGTGGTGAATGCTTGCGACATGTTTGCAACTGGGGGGGGAAAATGCTGGCCTGGGGGAGTTCTAGGCTACTTATATACTGGCAAAAAGAGTGGCGGTGGCGATAATTAAGCAGATCCTGGTAGTAGGTTGTAGAAAGTATGAGTGACGCAGATGCACGTGTAGTATCACGTGTGTGCACGTATGGCATCACCTGTATAAACGTGCTGTGTCACGTTGTTCCACGTGAGAGTTCACGTGGAACCTCATCTCTTTCAGTCATTGGTGACTTCTAATGGTACCATCAGTTATTATCAGCAGTTAGACCCCATGCTTTATGATCTCAATGTGCCGTGGCCCGGAACGGGGTTCACCGGCACCGTTACCGCTGCGCAAACGGTCAACTTGAAAAATACTTTGGTCACCTTATACACATTGGGCTACACCCAGATAGCCATCAACTTCCAATTGGTAGAAAACGTCAAGCTTCCCGTGAACGACCCGGAGAAATTGAATCCGATTCCGGTAGCCAAGTTGCGGCAGGAGCTTTGTGGCAAGTTTCCTGGATTAAAACTCTATAGCAGGTTAACATTGGTGGTGAGTGATCCTTCCAAATGTCAGGGACTAGCCAAGCTCCAGAACCACTTTGATATATTGGCAGTACAGCCGACATCCGAGAAGGCACTCCAGCTAGCGACCACCAACCTTGATATCGACTTGATTTCGTTGAATTTTGCATCGAAACTCCCGTTTTTCATCAAACACAAGACGATAGGCAGTGCCGTAGAAAAGGGAATTAAATTTGAAATCAACTATGCTACGGTTGTCACAGGGTTTGCGGCGGATCTGGGGATCAATTCACAGCTCATCAAGAAGAATTTCTTCAACAATGTGTTGCAATTGATTCGAAGTTCTAGATCAAAAGGTATAGTGGTATCCAGTGGAGCCAGTGGGCCGGTTCAAGTCCGGAATGCCAGTGATATTTTGAATCTTTTGCAGACGGTTGGCTTGGATAATAGCCGGGCCAAAGCTACCATTGGCTTGAACCCTGAACGAGTTTTGGTGAGTGGAAGATTACGGGTTCGTTCGTATAAGCAGACTGTTTTAGGAGGCAGTTCTGGTGACTTGGTGGGAGACGAGGAAGTTCCTGGGAAAAAGAGGTTGGCGGACTCTTCGAGTGGCAGGCTTTTGAAGAAGGTCAGGACGGAGAAATAGTGAATGGTAGAACCAAACTGCATTAGTCATTGTATAATAGAACCTGCTATATAGCACTAATACATCTATAATATGGTAAATCGTGTCAATAGAATCAAACAACCAACTTTTTGTATGTGGGAATCTGGGTTCTAAGTGTTTAATGGAAATCAATCTGTCTTTTTTATTTAGTTGAAGATAGATGATTTTATGGGCTTGATTTTGGACGGCGGTGGCGACGGCGATTCCAGCGATGCTTTCATCCGGTTGCGTGCTTCTCCGGATGCTGGTCTTTCGGTAGCCTTTGGTCTTCTTGAGTTTAAGAAAATCGAAGGTGCGGGTTTTCTTTTTCTAGGTTCATTTGGTTTCAAGCTAGATTGTGGCGAGATGGGTCTCTTGAGTCCCAGTGGTTCTTGCGGTATTGGTGAAAGTAGACTGCTGGGTTCAATCGAGGTGGCTGTAGAGGAAGAACATGATGATGATGATGATGATGATGATGATGATGATGATGATGATGTTTCGGTGTGGTTTGAGGGAGAATGTGCTCTTCTTCTAGGAGGAGACAGCTGCGATCTGAGAAAGGCAACGGTTCTGGGGTTTTCTGGGGTAAAACTCGATGAAGCAGGCCTTCTTGGGGAAGTGACAGGGCCTCTTGATGGCAGAGTATTGGACGACAGGGGTGGTGGCAGTGGACGAAAGTTCAGGTAAATGCCACCGTTGTTTGTGTTGATGACACTAGTGGTACGGGGGGAATTGAAGGAGGTGATTCTTTTGGGCTTGGGTCTTCTTGCATTAATGGTATCGTTATTAAAAGCTTTGAAAGCTCGATAAGGGTCATACTTGGGGATTTTCTGGGGGAACATCAGCGGACGTTTTTGCAAGTCTCTTCTGGCCTTGCTCATGATGGAGTTTCCCCTGATAGCCGGAGTATTGAACCTCCCACCAACGCCGCCAGAACCACCTGTCCATTGGTTGCGCTTTACCGTGGGATCTTTCAATAGTTCTTGCACAGCCACGATTTTGTTGGCCGATTTCTGCAGCTTCAACTGCTCGGTGACCCGTCTTAATCTTTGGGTCAGGTCATTTCGTAATGATTCCCGTTCTTCAACATATTTATGATACCTGGACTTATTAGGCATATGACTATTGGACACGATTGTTTTGGAAGGAAGAGGCCGATTGGGGAAATCCTTTTCGATAAGGACACGCCACAAGGTGTCTGATTCCGGGGTGATTTGTGGACTGGTGGATTCTACTTGATTCAACTGTTTTGCATTCATTCTTCGTAGCACTGGTTCTAGTAAATGGAAGGGTGTGGCGCCGGTGTCGTTGATTTTGGACAAGTTTTGGATGATCTTATTGGTGGAGAGCTCCACTAGCGTTAGTACGCGTCGCTGGCCGGGCGCTGGAGCCGACATTGTGGGTACAGAAGGAGATTGATAGTGGAATGGGTGAAAACGACTATGGTTGCAATCGAGGATGGGCGTGATTGGTCATCGCTTACGTCAGCATTAGTCAGGTATTACGTAAGTGATTAGCGTGAACAAAGATGGGTGGTCGGGGAATGAGATGCTGGTGATCATTAGTAAGGCATCGGGATCGGAGATGGCGGTTAGAGGAGGTCCGAAAGGGCCGGAAGGATGGGTTGCTAGAAGCGGGAAGCGGAGGTAGTTTGTGTGTGGTGGATATTGAATCGGGGGTGATGGGCAATTGCAACCAAATTCCAACAGTCCCCAATC